>JAKSZP010015138.1:0-41372 GCA_022478985.1 Massospora cicadina
AAGGGTTGGTTGACTAATGTAAGGAGAGTGTCTATAACTCTCCCATTCCCAGCGTGGTAGTGCACAGTGCACAAGGCCCACATCAGGGACTAGTCGTTAGGGCCAAAACTATTAGAGCCCAGAAGAAGGTGCTGGAGCAATAACAGCTTAGGCAGAGAAAAGCGAGATTTATGATAAAAACACCACAGAAGTGGCGCGGTGCACATAATGGAAAATTTAAGCGACCCAGGTTGGAGGGAACCTGGGCAAACAAATGGTGCATGAGTTGAGAGCTGCAAGGTTCTTACAATGGCAAGGGTAACAGAACGCGAGACCTCCTTGAAGAGGTTTTCGCACAGGAGCAATCAGAATATCATAAAAATTGGAAAAATAACATAAACAGGGAAAGGGTTATTTGCAGAAGTTGACCAACAAGGAATGTTGGTTGGGGAAAATGTATATAAGCTCAGATGGGGAATTTGGGGTTATGCCGCAGTGGGCCAGAGCAGCGGCTCACCAATAGGGTGATACTGCCATCTGAGTTAGTAAAATAGGCTGAAACTGAATTCACTCTAGTTATCAACTGAAGTTGGATTTGACCCAAGCGCGTTATTTTGTAAGTGGAATGAGTTTCGAACCCTCATCTCTCAACTAAGTGAACTAAACCATCCACCTTTATTTGGTAGATAGTTTGTTTTAACGCTTGGCCCGTCATCAGGGGGCTGGGCACTTGGACCCCACTAGGACCAACCTGGGCATATTTTACCCTTACCCAGCACTGGTCTAGGGTGTGCTTCAGGTCTGGGAGGCCCTGCAGCTTCACCTTTTGGGCCTCCAAGCGCCCAGCCTTATCTTTGGGATTGATCCCCACTATTATGTCATGGGTACATGACAGAAGGAACCAGAGTGGCCTGAGGTGACAGAGGTTGGTTGACCGCACCTCAGTTGGGTAACCCTGAGGCAACAAAGGCCGTAGGGATGCACCTTGTCCTGGGAGGCCCAAGGCGACAGAGGCTTTTGCACCACACCTCAGCCCAGATGCCCGGCAAGGCCATCCATTTGGACAGGACCATATGGAGTTGGTATGGCCACATATGGGGGTGGTGGTTTAGGGCTGGTGGCGGGATGGGCCTTGGGAGCCCCATCCATTACATTAGTGTACTTGGGCTTAGCACCACATCTACCGATTGAAGATTCTCCCCAATTATTTAAATATGTTTTCTTCAGGCCAACCTTCCTCATTGGTCAATTTTTCTTATTGATAAAATCCCTCATTAGTTTACATTTTTTGAAATATGGTTCCTTGTGTAACCCTGTGCATGGACCTCCTCAAGGAGGTCTCTAATAATGTTAATCATTGTAGCTTCACTAAATAGGTTCCTGTATCTGGTGCATCACTGGGATACTCTGGTACCCTCCAGACTAAAGTACTAAAGCATACCTGCACCAATCTTCACTTGGTTATAGGCTTCCCTTTAGGATCCAACCATATTTTATTATTAATATTTTATCTCCTACTATATACTGCTCTTTATACCCTTGCTCTGGGTCTTTTTTGCTCTGGCATCCTCTATGGTACCCTGTTTACCATCTTGATAATGACTAATTCCCTGAAGGTGTGGCTGTGTACCACACACCACCTCACTGGGAACTGGAGAGTTTCAAACACTCTCCTTATATTGATTGACCAAACAATTTATTTTGGTGCACAAATATTATCCCTGTAAAACTTTTTCTGAGTGCAAATTGGGTGCACCTGTCATTTGTTATAGCTTCAATAGGGCTCATCACTGTCAGACATTTACCTTTGCAGACTAAAAATAAGAATGCTGTAGGTCTAGTTCCATCAAAAAAGGGAATGCCAACCATTTGCAATATTCTGACGTTATTAAGAGCTTATTTATTCAAGGTACGCCGACCAGGGGATGGACATTACCAAAAATTACAAAAATAAAACCCAATCAAAAATGAATGGAAAAATAAAATTAAACTGAAAACAAGGTGGGTAGCGGAAACCACTAACCCACCATGGCTGAGGGTGAGGGGGAGTCAGGCGGTTTGTCCTCAGACAAATCCGCTGTGGCCATGTCATTTTGGTTGAAAAACTGGACCCAAGCGGAGAGCCAGGGTGTTGGGGCATCCACGTAGTGGGGGTGAAGGACATTGTAATATGAGTTCTCAATCTCTTCATCAAGCTGAGCATGGTATATTGCTTCAACAAATTCCGCGATATGAAATTCAGCTTGAATGCAGGCTTTGGGGACTTTGGAAAATTGGAGATACTCTTGTAGGTGAATTTAGCATATGGGTTAAATTCTGCTAGTTTGGTAACATGCATGATAGCAGCTTCAGCATCATCAAACAACTTTGAGATGTCACTGCAGGGAGATTTGGGGAAATTGGGGGGGGAAATAGAGTGTGGGCAGCCCTTCATGGAGTTTAGCCACTGATTTGGCCACTGGTTTGCATAGTTTGGGTAACGGAGAGAGGCCACCATAGCTAAATCGAGCTGATGGTCGCTTTGGTAGGGGGCAGCATTGGGTAGCGGAGTAAAATTTTTGGGGGTGAGTTATCATTAAAATCAGGAAGGAAAATTTGGCCTGACCATAATCAAACTGGCCGAGAGGTTGACCAGTTTGTTCACTCATGATAACTTTACCTGATTCATCAATCTCAGCCAGTAGGTTCCATTGATTTTGGTTCACAAGAATAGCGGATGAAGAATTGAGGTGGGTAAGAGTCAACTGGGCAACTTGGGAGCGAATGGTGGTCCAAGCCTGACTCTGATTGGTGGAGACAGATTTGGGTGGGGGAATGTGGGTAGTTGATTTGTTGGGGGCCGATTTTTCACTCTGGCTCATAGAATTAGAATGTTGGGTGGGAGGGGGCAGCAAAACGCCCCATTTGGGACCACTGAATGTGGCTCCAGACCCACATCAGAGGAAGTGGCTTGGGGGCAGAATTTTTTGGAATGGTTGAGTCCCAAACAGAGGGGACAATTTTGGCGACCATTATCCACCTGAGCCCAAAAAAGGTGCTCAGGCGCTGCTGCAATATGAGCACGGGAGGAATTTGTTGGGCGATGGCAGGGTGGTGGGGGATTATAATGGTAGTGGCGCGAGGTGCAGCAAGTCGCTCTGCACAAGAAGGAACAGCGAAGACAAGGTTGGTTTGTGTCTCATAAGCCATAAGCCCTGCCACCAACTGTTCATTTAAAATTTGGGGTGGGAAGTAGGAGGGAAGATTCGCAAATGACATCACCATTGTGGTGTCTGTTGGAAGGTGAGTTCAGGTGGTAGGAATGGGGGTGTTTTTGTATATTAGGGGGTGGAGGCCGCTGCTGCAGCATCCTCCTCCATTTGGAAGCCAATATCAAAATATCCCTTAAAAGGGCGGAAATCAATGAAACCAGCCGGTGCAAATGCAGCGGTGGCCACTTCAATTATTGCCTTGTCAGCATATGGGAATAAACGCCCATATTTGACAAGGAGGCAAAATTGGATGTTGGATCTGGGTAGGGCGAGAGGATGGGGGCAAGAGGGGTGGATACGTGCCAGATGGAGCGTTAAGTCCTGTGGGGGGATAAAATGGCCAGTAGAGTTTGGCAGACTGTTTAAGCCCATCCAAATTTGTTTTCCTGCAGGGCAGAAAATTCTGGGAGATGGAGCACCGCTGCCCCACGCTGGAGCAGCAGGCGGTGGATCTGAGGACATTAACCGGAAATGAATGTGGACAGATGGCGGATGTAAATTAAACTCTTGTTTTTTATAAATTTGCTCAAAAGTGAGTTTGAGCGGAAAGAGAGTAACATTGTTAAGAGCTCATTTATTAAGAATAATTATGAAAAAGTTGAGGAAATTGGCCAAAAGTCCCTGACCAATTCTCGGTGGAACCCTGTTAATCAGGGAGACACCAGTTCAAAACCTGTATGGGCACTAGTAAAATTGGCTGGTAAGATTACTCTGACCTCACCATGGACTTTGGGGTTACCATCAAAAGGCACACCCCTGACCCCAATGAAGTCCTTTAATGCACCTGCATGGAGACCCCCTTTTATAGGCTTGGCGGAGGTCCCCCAAGGTGCAAGAAATTTAATAGGCAGTGATTGGCTCAAGTTTATAAAAACGTTACCTCACAGGTATGTTTAGGCCAATCAGAATTCCTCTCCCTTTGCTCGCTGCTCTGAAGAAAGTTCCCAAGTTATGATATGTTATTCCTGCATATTACCTAATTTGGACTCGCATAGGCTATTCCAAACATATTCCCAAATTCCCCCTTGACCCTCAAAATAATTTAAATACTAGAAGTTGAAGGTCAAGTATCATCGTTTTCCCTTTATTGCACGCTATTAAAAAACATAAAAATCCATTTTTTTCCAGTGCTTTTTATTTTAAATTTTTATTTATTAAAACTATTTGTGGAAACCAGCTGGTGAAAGCACCAGCGAGCACAATTAAGCTGGTTTCCTACAACCATCATTTTCTCATTTGGCTGATGGTTGGTGAGTCTCAGTGTTATTCTCACCACCTCTGACTGGGATGTGCCCACCCTTCTTGCTCATACCTTGTGGATACAGATGCTTCTTGATCTGGGAGTCATGATTCCCTGACTTTTCACCAAAAATATTAATAACAAAAATAAAATGATTTTTTCTCAAAACCACATTTGGATGGTGCAGATGAAATCATTGATGAAGGGCCTGGTGGTGATGGCCTTGGATAATGATGTACAAACTGCTGCCAAAAAAGATATGTGGTTATTCATGTTCCAAAACATGTTTTATAATGCCACTTCCTTATATAAAAAAGAGCCTAATATTCTCTCTTGTGGCTCAAGTTTGAAACTGATTTCAGTATACCAGATCATACCAGATAACCTGTGCTTGACCCCTACTATGTTTCACAGAACAAAGGCGGCGAAAAAGGAGTTACTTTTACAAAATAAAATATTTATGCAATTTCTGAAGATATGATGGGATATGTGACCTCAGTAGTAAGAGTGGTCAGCTATTCCTCTCTATTCTATGATGCAAAAACATACCCTGGAGGCATGCTTATGCCTGAAGAAGATTTTTATGGTGAAGTGTTGGCATTTTCTGCCATTAATAAAGATCATTTCAGATATTTTTTGTTGACTGTTACCCTTTCATCCCCTTTAAGGAAAACCAGCACAACTATTTTAGTGAATACATGAGCCTCTGAAAGTTTTAATGACCAAGACCTAACCGACTACCTTGAGCTGAGTTACTTTCCAGATGGTATGGTTAGGGGAGGGGCTTCAAAAAGATATTCCCATGCTGAAAATTCTAGGGTTAGTGGATTATCAAGTTGGAAAGTATCATTTGTCAGACCATTTCCAGTAATCAAAAACCTTCTATACCCCATTATTTTGGGAGTGGAGTGGTGGAAAAAGTTTGACGTCAGGACCAACATGAAAGATAATATCTTGTCCTTAACATTGAAGAATGGTCATATATTAATTGTCCCTTTATCTGAATTGAACTCTCAGGGAAATCTGGCCCACTGGCCCAATATCCACACTCTCAGTCTTTCTCCATTGCTGAAGTCCCTCTGGAGGTACCCTTACCTTCCTATTTGAATGGGATGGAGTTTTCATTTGATGCAGCTTCAGCGAATATACTACCAGCTCATTCAGAGTTTGATTGCAAGTTCAAGCTCACCGTTGATCTGGTGTGTATATCTTCTCCCATTTACCCTTTGGATGTACAGAAGGAAGAGGCATTATATGTGTGGGTTAAGGAACAGTTAGCTAAAGGCGCAAAATCAGCGTATCTCCTCAATATTTTCCCATTTCTCTTTGTGGGGAAGGCACATGATACCTTACGCCCATGTGTATAATATAGGAATATTAACAATGTCACACTATCAGACTTTCACCCCATCCCATTAGATTATTAAATTACTCGCTATGTGGAGAAGGCAAAAGTCTTCTCAAAACTGGATTGCCTATTTGCATTAAATCAGATCAGGATCAAGAAGAGACATGGGTGGTTAACTATGTTCCGTACCTGAAAAGGAAGCTTTCAGTTCTGGGTTATGCCCTTTAGGATTAAAAATGCGCCTGCTAACTTTCAACGCCATATAGATGCATCCTTGGGGACCTACTGGGTGTATGAGCGGTGGCCTACGTGGATGATATTCTAGTGTTTTCCCATGATAATGAGTCCCATGCAATACCTGCAGCAAGTGGTGGAGCGTTTGATGGCAGCTTACTTTACACTAAAAATCAGTAAGTGCGAGTTCTTCAAGTCCCAGGTCACCTTTCTGGGCAAGGTTGTGTTTGACCAAAGTCAAATGATAACTCTAGACAATAAGAAGGCTATCCGTGTGTGGCCCACCCCCACCTCAGTCAAGGAATTGAGGAGTTTTTTGGGGACGTGTACGTTTCTTAAGAAGTTCACACCAAACCTTTCTGAAGTTGCAGCTTCTTTGTATATGGCAAGTGGGGCAAAAGTAATTCAGTGATCCCCTCATTTTGGAGGATGCACTTCCAAGTGGTAAAGTGCACCCTGTTGACCACGTCCGTCCTTCGCCATGAAGACCCCAAAAAGGAGTTTATTGTGGCCTCTGATACCTCCAACTTCGCCATAGTGGCAGCTCTATTACAAGTAGATGAAGATGTAATAGAGCTTCCAGTGGAATATTTTCTCAGGAAGATGTCTCTTCATGAGTTAAACTACGCTGTATACAACAAAAAGTTATTAGAAGCAGTTGAGGCGCTAACTTATTGGCTCCATAATAAGAATGGCTCATCCTGTCATGAAAATGGCAGAAGAAATTTAGACCAGCCTACCAGTTGGGATGCGTAAGCACCCAAAAAGCAAGCCAGAATGCCAGAGGCATTGCCAACTGAATGACTTGATATGGAGCCGGGCATTGGGAAACAACAAATTGTTGGTGCAACACAACAGTGAGTATGATCCTGATGACAAACCACAATGAGCCCACTCCCGACCCAGGGGGCCTTGCTGCAGGGGGTGGGATCATAGTAATAGTTTTGATGAGGTCATCAGCGTATGGGGTCACTTCAACCAAGGAGACAAGGAGATGGATTTTTTTTCTTGCAATTGGTAGACATAAGGCCACAAGATTCCCATTTACTGTTTCGGAAGTTCATGATAATGGGGTTGTAGAGCCAAAAATATCTGACTTGCTGAATCCAATAAACGATGGAGGGGGCCATAGTGACCATAAGTACTGGTAGAGCCCATCCGGTATAAGGACTGACAGGCCACCAGGGAAACGCCATCAGGGATGCAGTCAGAAGGAGTAATACAATAAAAAAATTTGTTTTTGGTTTTTTGGGCAAAATGTTTATTGAAGGAAAAGGAAGAAAATCGACCAACAATTTTCTCAGTGCTATGCAACTAATTAAATAGTGGTTGATTGGGGTAGTGACAAGCTGGGATCAGGACCCTCAATTTCGACCTAACTGGCAAATTATTCGGGAATGAACGGGTTTGTTCCTTGAGAACTGACATCAAAAAATTTGGCGGTGGGCTGAGTCACTGTTAGTTTGACCTTGAATGTCCAAACTGAGGCTCAGCTATGTTTCCACCGGTTGGCGCGGTGGCATTTGGCCTGATGAGCGATGGGAATCCCCCAAGGCCACCCCACATAGGGACGGGTCCATTTGGTTAGGAATGGGTTTGGGACACCTAACCTGCCCGCGCTTGGTCACTGGGCCGTTCATTCAGTCAGTGGCATCTCACCAGCCTCAACACCTGAATTATCAACAAGGGACTTCAAACCCTCATCGATGGCGTCTGATGCTATAGCCTGCCCATCAAGGATGATCCCAACAACTTTGGTAGGGAGGGGATTTGATCAATCAACCCATTAATTGAATTGGAACCATCAGGTGTTCTGGCCAATAACTCAGTCTTCATGCTTTTCTGGTCATTTGAGATCCGACCATTGGCCAGATTACCACTCAAATTAAATTTTGGTTGATTTCAATTCAACAATCTCGGCGCAGATTTCGCAGATTCCCCATAACAATTCTGCTGAGGTAAGTGTGGGTACTGGGGGTGGGACCCAAAGCGGAAGAGCTTTTACCCATCACTTGTCTACTATGTGAGCGAGATCGCCCTGAGTAATGAGGGGTACCGCCATCCTCTTTGGTTTCATCTTATTTGGGAACAGAAAATGGCCCTATTAATGACCAAAGGATGTTCCCTGGGACTTACACATCCCAACCATTCCACATATGCACAGATCACCGTGCCTTGTTGAACTACTGTGTACCTCATATCTTGACCCCATCACAAACCTGGTGGCATGAGACCCTGGTCCAATTTGCATTTTCTTATGAGTTTACAAAGGGCAAGGAAAATGGTTTGGCGGATACATTGGGCTGAAACCCTGTACTAGCTCCAAATCCTAAGGAGGTAGAGATGCATAATACCAATTTGATGCTTCCACCAGGTAAGATTGTGTTACAACTTAACTCACCCTTGGCTCATGGGCCAGCGCTTGCTCCTCTGGAAAATGCCGAGGAATATGGTATGTTAAGAAAGGTGGTCCTTTCATAGCCGTTGTCAGCTGAGTATAATATGGTCTTCTCCAGGAGCAAGTTGAATCAAGAAGAATTATCATGTGATACCACGTTAAGGACGAGATGGTGTGGCCTCAGGGATACATCTGGGTTCCCGCAGGACCCCTTTTCCTGGAAATCATCTGGGATCATCATGATAGGATTATCATTGGCCATCTTGGGAAGGCGAAGACTCTGAGCTGATCTTCAGCGCTTATGATTAGAAGGGATTAGCCGCACAGGTTGCCAGGTATTGTAAGGAGTGCCTGGTCTGCAACCAAATGAAGCTAAATCGCCAACCACTAGTGGGGTTGTTGGTTTCAGTTTAAAAGGCTGAAGGGCTTAGATTTCCTTATTGGTGGATTTTATTGTAAAGTTACTTGCTTCTAAAGGCTACGACGCCATCATGGTAGTGGTTGACCATTTTACAAAGTTTTGCCAACTTTATCCTTTGTAAAACCACAGTAACGCAGCAGAGATGGCTAGGCTTTTTGTAACACACATGTTTGCTCTTCATGGGGCCCCCCAAGAGATTATCAGTGACCGGGGGACCCCAGTTTACCTCTGTCTTTTGGGAAGAGTTGTTTTAGACTCTTCAGATTTGCCCATGCCATTCAACTGCCTATCACCCCCAACCAAATGGGCAGACTGAACGAGTTAATCAGTGCCTAAAGCAGTTCCTGAAGTGTTACATTTCCGCAGATTATTCAGATTAGGTTTCCCATCTCCCCATGGCCCAATTCAGCTGCAACAACGCCCAGCATGCATTGACCAGCCGTTCCCCCTTTTTTCCAACTATAGCTTTAACCCCGAATTTAACATAGAGCCCATCTGTAGATTCATAGTGTAAGGAGTGGTGGAAATTATGAAGACTCTCATGAAAGTATACCAGGGGGTGAACACAAATCTGGATGCGGAAATGAAAGCTTATAAGGAGAACGTGGATGGAAAAAACGGGTAGATCTGGCTTAAAAGGAAGGGAATCTCGTGATGATGGATGCTAGGAACATACCTATCAAGCAGCCATGCAAAAAGCTGGGAACAAAGAGGATTGGCCCTTACCATAATGTCATAAAAGTTGACAACGCCTCATACCATATGTATCTTCCTTTGTCATTCCAGATTTTGCTGTCTTCCATTAAAGTAAGCTTATGTTGTTTGAGGGCACCCACCAGAGACTCTAGAGGCTTATCTCATGGATGGGGCGCCGGAGTGGGAAGTGGAGGAGATTGTGGCCTGTTGCTGTGTAAGAAGAAGGCTTGAGTACATGGTATCCTGGAAGGGATTTGACGCAGCAGAAAACAGTTGGGTACCAGCGCATGACTGTGCCTAGGCCTAGTATCTAATCAAAATCTTTCATGAGCGGTTCCCTAAGGCTGCAGGACCCAAGTCTCAGCAAACCATCACCGCTATGAAGTTGGCCCCAGCCCACAAGAACTTTTCCTTAGCAAAAGCCCCTGGAAGGGAGGTGGAGACCCCAAAAGGATGAGAGGGTGTTGGGATTTTTTCCCATATTTCCATCCTGCTAGATTACCTGGTGTCACTAAGGGAAAATTCCCTAAAGAGAAGTGAATCAGAAATTGGTTGGCCCAAATTTTGGAGGAACTACATTTGGGGGATTTTGGGATATTCGCTTGGTCATATCCATTTAGGATCAATCCGGATGAATACCTAATATCTCATTGGGTGGAGCGGCTGACGACATAGGGTATCTGACAGTGATTAACTATCAGGTATACCAATTGGGATTGGTCAGGTTTCATCACTGACTGATTGGGAATGAATAGTGAGTTGCGAGGCGAGTGATGTCACCTGCAACTAGCAAATCAATTGGTTGGTGAAGTGACCTGCCATAATGGGTAAAAAGTCCCATTACCTAAGAAGGTCGCTAGCCAATTATGGTTGGTCCGCTTGGATCAAGAGGAAAACGTTAGGGACACATTTCCAACTCTTTACATTTGAGGTCTCAAGGATGTCCAACGATGGAATCCTAGCCAGGATGGGGAAGACCATCGCTGCTGAGACGAGGAAGGGTGATTCAATAACAATGGCTGCCATTTCTTCAAAGAGGCGTCAACTGAGAGTTAGATGGCTGAATCCCCTAAGATTCATAATAAAACAATAGCATTACCAAAAGTATTATTGTCAATATTATTAGTATTATTAGTATTAGTAATACTGTAGATTCAGTTATAGTTAGATTATCAGCATCCAGTGTGAAGTTTCATCTCAAGGATATTATTGCAGAAGGAAATAATTGGAAGACTCTCAGAGAGAAGAGTAGAGATCTGAGCGGGGATCTAGAGATGAAGGGAACCACAAATCAGAGATAGCTGCCGACTGCGTGTTGGGCCAAAAGAGACTGTCATTAGGAGATCTGGATGAAGATCGAGTGGAAAGTAATATAGGGAACAAATCCCTACTAGTACAACTTATCAAGTATTTAATCAGATATACTGGCCGAAGCATTGGGCCAAATAATGGTTTGAACTCAAATATGGATAATAGTCTCCATACTATTATTGGATAATTTTCTATACAACGCATAGTGCACAAGGAAACAGAACCTGTGCAGTAAAAAGGTTACTGGGTTGACAACCAATAATCAACCCTTGTAAATTTTTACAAGTTGGTTCTCACTACAGGGGTAGTTGAGTGAAGAATTTATTGACAATGTCATATAAAGAAGAGATGCGCAAGTTGTGGACCAAGATCGCCACAGTGAATCAGAATGCCTTAACCTCAGCAGACCATCAGGAGTTTGCAGCCTTGGAAGAACGAGTCATTAAGGTGGAGGAAGGAGTAGAAAACGTAGCCAACTTTGGGAACGAGTTACTTGGCAAAGTAAACTCATTAAAGAAGAAAGAAGGAGACCTCGTTTGAGAGGTCCCATTTTAAAAATGGAGCGAGAAGCAGCTCAAGTTTATTTGAGAAAGTTTGGAGCAGATATTGAGAATTTGATGAAAAAAGTAGAGGACTTGAAAGCCCACAGATGTGCATGTGAGCCTAATATGGCCAGTGATGCCAAGGAGAGAAGTCCTCATATGATACTTGGAAAGACGAATACCCCAAGAAATATGATGCCCAATATGAATGCTATTTCAGAGATGACACCCAAAGTCACTCCACAAGTGAACCGAGTAGCCAAACTGAGAGTATCGGCCTGAAATGACTTGGAGGAATTTAGAGCAACACTGAAATTGATGAAATTCCATCAGGATAACGCCCCATCATTTTTCTGACTATTTGACATGACCATGAATGAATATGGGGATCATCAAAAGGCGTTGATGGTCATGAGCTGTTTGGACACAGACTTCCAGAGCCTAGTGTTACCCCACTTGGAAAGGGACAGCTAGTCGTATGCCAAGGCTAAGGAAGCCATAATGAAGGAGTTCTGGAGTCCAACACATATGTCAAAACGCAAGCAAGAATTTATGGGAATTCAATTCCATAAAGACGAGTCTCTTGCAAGCTTTGCGGATCAATTTTACCAGGAGTCTAAGATCCTGGCTGGAGCAAAAGTGTTAGATGACTTTGATGTGATAATTGCTTTACAAATGGCCCTTTGGCCCTATTGTGATTTGCATCAAATAATGTCTACTGTATTTGCGACTGAGATAACTACCTCACATATGGTAGATAACCTGAAGATTTTGGGAGTGACGTTCGATGCCCCCAATAGAAGATTCAAGTCTAATCTGGTCCAAAATCTGAATCCCACAAAGGAAGCAAAGGAGCAAAAGAGGCTTACGACTGAACTGTGCCATGAAATAAGCCCAAAGACTTTAGACAGTTAAATAAGAAAGAGAAGGTCTGCTTCCAGTGTGGCGGGGAAGGACATTTTGCTGCACACTGCAAAAAGCTGAAGGATCAAATTAATGTGGTATAGGATAAGGAGACAGCAGTAGCCAAAGATTCAGGAAAAGGGCCCACTGCCTAGACAAGGAACAGTCTAGTGCGGCGGAGAAACCTGTTCCTCCCAATATTATGAATGAAGAGATAAACATTAGTGATCTGTTCGTAGATGACGAGCAGGATCAGCTATACCAAGTGGTCAACATGGATATAAATGATGTGACCAGAGCCAGGGCAAAGAAAATTGACCCCAAGATAATTCAGGAAGTTGCCCGGCTGTACGCCTGATAACTGGAGCAGAAGATTCAGACCACTGATAATCCTGATGAGCTAGCAGACATTTGATTAGATGAGGCCAACCTGTTGATCCCCCTTGGCGCGATAAAGGAATCATTTCCTGAATTATCAGCGCAGATTATTCATACCCTAGATTTGGCTAATAATGCTGCAATTCACTCAGTAAATACTATATTACAATACTCTGAGTGTACATATATAGATATTCAGGTGAATTGAGTGAGGGTGAGGGCAATTGTCAACAGCGGAGTGCCCATTAATATTGTGTCAACTAAGTTGGTGAAGAGGATGAAGATCTCCCCGGACTTGGAACACAAGAAAGAATACAGAACAGCTGGGCTGAACACCACCTTTTCCTGTGGAGCGTATAGTGCACTGCCACTATGATTTGGGCCATTGGTGGTAGCCGCACCAGCAATAGTTTTGGCGAACCAAAACTATGATATCCTGATTGGAACGGAATTTTTGTGGAAGTACAGAGTTAAATGTAACTTTGAGGATTATACGTTGACCAAACTGGGTCAGATGTTACCATTGGTATAACAGAAAGATGGTGAAGTTCTGTTGAGTAGGAGAAACAACTTCATTAATCTGATATACAATGATGGCATTGTACCAATTTAATAACAATTAGTTGGTAGGAAGCAACGAGAGATGCCGGCGGAAATCCTAGAAAATTGGGGAATACCCTTAAGGATCAAGAACAAAAGGACCATACCAGCCAGATCGCAGATGATAGTTGACACAGGGTTGACTTTAGAGATTCCGGAGCTGTTGTATGGAAAAGTTGGAAGCCCCTGGAAAAAATCCAGAGTGGAGCCATGGGTGGCTCCTGGGATAATAATTCCGGGCCATGTAGAAATACAAGTTCTTTTGGCAAATTTGAGCAAAAAACCAATAAAGGTAGGGAGGAATCAAATCATCACATTTATTCATTAAATTCTGATGGCAGAATTAATACAATTCCATGATTTTGGGTCTCTTGAGGAAATGGGATTATTGGTTGGGGAAGCTGAAAGCATCAACCTATTGGTTGATAGGAGCAGCTTGCAGATTTTCCAGAAGGGCAGAAGGAGGAGGTGCTCAAACCATTTGAGAAATACTGGGAAGTGTTTGCTCAGGACGACCACAATTTAGGATGTGCATGAGATGTAATTTACAAGGTCGACACTGGGGAAAATCTACCAATAAGGATGAGACCAATCCAAAGATTGAAAGCCACTGAAGCAGTAGTGGAAGATGAGATCAGAATACTAGTGAAGCATGGGCTTCTAGTTCTGTCATCAATTCCCTGGGCAAGTCCAATTCTGATTGTAAAGAAAAAGGATGGATCAAATTAGGTGGTGATTGACTATTGGAGGCTGATAAATTATGAAGAAGGATTTTTATCCCCTACCAAGGATCGACAATGCGCTGGATCAATTAGGAGAAGCAAAATATTTCTCCACAATGGACCTAAATTTAGGATACTGGCAGATCGACTTGCCAGAAGACCAAGAAAAATATGCAATTATCACCGCGCAGGGGTTGTACCAGCTGACGAGGATGCCCCAGGGTCTTTTTAATGTGCCCACAATGTTCCAGAGGGCCATGGACGCAATATTAAGCGACCTAGAGTTGTTGTGCATCCTGGTATATCTGGACAATATCAATGTGTTCATTAGAACGTTTACTGATCACCTGCACCACTTGGAGGAAGTTTTTAAGAGACTGTCTATGGCTAACCCGGGGATTAAGCCAAGTAAGTGCCACTTCTTCAAGAAAGAGCTGGAATACCTGAGATTTGTGATTAATGCAAATGGATTGCAGCCGCAACCCCAGAAGATAGCAGCTATAGAGCGCATGGCTGTGCCAAAAAGTGTCCAAGACATCCAAGTATTCCTTGGGATGGTCAGATACTACAGAAGATTTATATGTGATTTTGCCCAAATAGCCGAGCCTTTTTTCATTTATTAAAGAATCTGAAAAAAGGATTTGTATGGAATGAAGAGGCCCAGGACTCCTTTGATGAGTTATGCCAGTATCTGATAAATTTGCCGATCCTGAAATATCCAAATTTCGATTGGGAGTTTATCATTCAAACTGATGCTTTGCTGACGGTGATTGGCGCCATACTGAGCCAAGTAGATGAACTTGGGGATGAGCATCTGGTGGCATATGTGAGCCGGACATTCTCAGCCGCTGAGAGGAATTACACCATGACTGAGCGTGAATGCCTTACAGTTATTTACTCCTGTAAGCAGTTTTGGGTGTATGTCCGCGTAACGCACTTTAAGGTGGTGATAAACCACTCTTTGCTGCATTGGCTGCACAATCTATGGGAACTGGAAAGACAACAGGCCCGATGGGCACTTAATCTACAGGCTTACAATTATGAGATAGTCCTCTGAGCATGGCTTCTCACCAGAATGCAGATGGATTATCATGGTTACCAATGGTCCATTTGGTATACCCGCAGGTGAATGAGCTATTCCAGAGAATGGTCAAAGAAAGAATTGAGGATGAGCCTCAAGAAATCCAAGGTGCACTTCAAAAAGTGATGGAAAACACTGAGACTATGGATAACAAGTATTCAGGATGATAAATGGGAAGTGGCTATTATTTCTGAAGCTGTCAGAAAGAGCAGCAATAGTTCAACCAGCTCATAAGGTTGTCAGGCATGGAGGCCTGAGAAAAACAACTGACCATATTTTCCAGTATTATTACTGAAAATCGATTAATTATGATGTCACGGATCATCTGGCAAGTTGCATGGAATGCCAGCTGCATAAACCACACAAGAATACAACTGGATACCAACTGGTCCGACCTGGATTTGCCTGGCACACGGTGTCCATCAATGTGATGGGACCACTGGCAATGAGCACAGGAGGAGTCAAGTACATCATAGTAGCCATTGACCATCTGATAAGATGGGTCAAAATGAAAGCCCTAACCAGAGTTGACGCTACCAGTACTGCGAGATTTATTTTGGATCAAGTAGTATACCAGCATGGATGTCCGCAAGTCCTACTGAGTGACAATGGGACCAACTTCAAATCTCACATGATCCCGAGGCTAAATGAAATAATGGGGATCTGAGGAGTTGTGTCAGTACCATACCAGCTGGAGATGAATGGACTGTTAGAACAGGTCAATGGGATGCTGGCCATGACGCTGAGGAAGCTAGTCACAGGGAGAACTTCCGCGTGGGAACATATCTGAGTTCAGTAACATTTGCCTATAACATTAGTCATCATATGGCAATGGTAAAGACGCCATTTGAATTACTATATGGGAGGAAGGCCACGTTGCCACTGATATTATATTTGTTAGTAGAACCTACATTGGGGATGATTCCACCTATGTCACCTCTTGGGGGGAGGGAGGATGGATCGCAGTAGGAAGATACAGCCTATTGAATCTGATATGCAATTGGACACTTGTGAGGGTGAGACCTACATGGAACCATGTTTGTTGTGCAGATGCCAATCCCTGAAAAATGTGACTAGGGGAAGGGAAATCGATATGTCAGAAGAGGCCAATTGCAAAACCCCAGAGCGGGGAGGAAAACAGCAATAGAGAAAGAGGTATTCAGCAAATAACCCTGAGTAATCCCAATAAGACACCGGTGCCAGAAGATTTGTCTTGAGCGCCTGCTGATGGGCTTCATCGAGGACGCCGGATGTCATGTTTCCAATATGACTGGATGATAAGCCCTGAGTCAATATGGCAAAATGAATGGAATCTGCTGGAATTGAACTGGTAATGGTAATTTAAGCGCTTTGGAATGAGGCGATATTGGGATTAACAAATTGTATCAGATATAACAATTTTATATTAGTTCACCTCTAAAATAAGGTGATGTTGATATTTGACAATTACAATTTAAATCACCTACAATTAAGTCGATAGCAATTTTGAGAATAACAAGCCAAAGCAAGGAGAATTGATGGAGCCAATAGTCCAAGCTATGAGAGTGGTATCATCCAAGCCGCTGTAATATAAGCGATATGGGCGATCAAGAGGAGGTTCATTGTTAAGTGAGTACAGAAAGGCGGAATAAGAAGAATCCGCGGGATTAAGCTTAAGAAATAAAAGAGGTTGTGGGAGAAAGTGCTCCATATTTTTATATTAGATATTTTCTGTTGTTTTGAGGACAACAATCTACATATTGTTGGTCTTGATTGCTCAGTGGGTCAAACCCTGTGCAAAGTCTGCTGGTGTATCTATTGATACTGCCAATTTTATAACACTGGACATGTGAACTGACAGCAAAGAAGGAATACTCAATGGGGGTTGTCAAATCATGCCCCTGTTCAATGCCATCAATGGAAGATAGCAATGAGAAGCTCCAAAGAAGAGGTAGTTGTGCAAAGAGCGGATTGAATCTTGCAAATGATGACTACGGGCTTCACAGAAACTAAAACTGAACAACTGATGGAAGCCAGGTGAGGCTGGAAGCTTTGTCAACCAACTTCAAAGAACTTGGCCAGCAAAGTGGAGAGCATAAGTGGCAGTATCCTAATCCAGAAGGTTGTCCAGATCAAAGGGATTCAGCTCTAATGTCAACGCCTTGGTGACTTGGGCCCAGAGTTCAGAGTAGGGGAGCTCAAAGTGTATGCTGTTCCCAATTGAAAGCTCAGAAACCAGCACAGTAGGTTTGTAGAATTGACTGAGTCATAAGAGAAAACCATAAAGCAAGTCTGACCCAGCCAAGAATGAATGATCCAGAATGACCGACATGATCTCTGGAGCATTGACAATGATGTTTGGGGCATCAGCGAAAGTAGCTGAATCCAGGAGGTATGAAGTCTAACTCAGGAATCAACTGCAAAGGAAGAGTTGGCTAAGAGTTTTTTGAAATGATGGCCAGCCTGGTTTTTAAGGGATTGGTTACCGTTTCCAGTAATTTGATGGAAGGACTAGCCGCTTGCACCAGACTAGGTGTATTAGTACTGGAAGGACCATAGAAGAGGTTCCGTTGAGCATCCTGACTCATCTTCTGGAAGAGGCGGAGGTCCGGATCTGACAGACTGTTAATAAGCTGCTGGTAGCGGGATTCTGAATTTGACATATGAGCAGGACTAGGGGGATGTCAGACTTATATAGAGGTTGAAATTATGCACTCTATAATCCATAAAGCTCTAATTTTGGGGAAATTAATCTCAAAATTAATGGGATAAGCTTTCTGAGGGAAGAATTAAGAATGACTTACAGCCAAGAGGCTATGAGCGAAATAACAAGGGTGAATAGAAATGAGTATTCTTAATTAAGTCACGAAACAAACATCAACAGCAAGAGTCTCCTGTCTAGGATGAGGAGAGATTCAGGAATTCAAGGACGCCAGACTAAGAATCCTGAATATGACAGAGGGTCATATTCCCTGACAGAGGGAAAACCAGATTCCGGGATTATTATCGTCACAGTAAATTGATCAGCCTGGCACAACAGAAGGTCATGGGGACCGCGCTATGAGTAGGCGGTAGCGAGGAGGAAGAGGAGGAATGGCATATGCCAAAGGTCATCCCAATCAGCGTTGAGTATTGATGAGTGTACTCTGCTTGAACCAAATGAAGTATTTGACCAGGTTTCCTAAGCGGTGTTCTCATGTCCCAGTCCTTTTCTCACTGGAAATCTAGGCAAGAGGGGGTGTCAGAAATTGACTTTGGGCTCTGCTAGTTGGCAGGCTAACCAATATGAAGACTGGTCAGCCCTTGCCGTTCTGCCTTAGGCGTCAGGGCTAGCAGTGCCAGCTAACCCCTTGGCGTGTCACCCACGCCATTTTAGGGATCCCCTATACTCATTCCCTAAACAACAAAATAAATATAAACTTAAATCATAATAAGAATGAGCAAAGGGAGATATTTATTGAGAAAGAAGCGCCAGGTATTTGTACTATTCACAAAAGGGCTACTGCGCCCATCGCCGACCTATCAGCTCTTCTGCTGGTTCTTACAGCCAACCACTTCTCTTCTTCTTCTTCTTCATCTTTACCTACATTATCTCTTCCCTGGCATCGACCCTCTCGCTCCATCCTTCAAAATGTCCAAATTAGTTTTGGCTCATCCTCAGCCTTAAGTCACCAGTGAGCCATATAAATAACTAATCCACATAAATGTCAAAATTGTATTTGACCTTTGAGCTGATATAATTGCACTAGAAACCACTTCAGTTGCTCGCTTTGACTTGGAATATCTCAGAATCTCACCATCATCAACTTCTTAATAAATTAGGCATCAGAAACAACTTTGGCCACCTTGAGCTCATAATTGTTGGATCCACCAACATTGGATAATCAGGCAGCGAATTCATGGATGAGCAAAACATTATTTTTGCTGGAAATCCCACAATGGACCATGAATGGCCATTGGCGTCAATCACTGATTCCACTGAATTGATTGGATCATCCTCAGCTATTAGTCACTGGTGATCCTTCTACTAATTTGGGGCCACAGATTAGCCCCACTCAAACCTAAGTACCAAACTCAGCGGAATACTAATTTCAGCTCAACCAAATTTGGGGAGCAACTAACCATCAATCACATTAAAGCACACGAAATTCAGTCAATAAACCATTCCACCAGGATTGGCCATATCATTCCAAATAACGCTTAATCATTGGAGGATTCCATCTGGTTAAAATACTGGCATTTCCCCCACTTAACCAGATGGTAATCCTCCTAATTCCAAACTCAGCGTGTGGGGCGGGCGTCCAGGGCTTGCCCCTACCTGCCACCAACAACTGCTGGAACCAAACCACAGTGGCGCATCACTGCCACCTCTTAACCAACCTTTAGCTACTTAAGCACCAACCAGCAGAGTCCCCCTATAGTGATCACTAATGTCAGAAAATCGACTTTGGGCTCTGCTAGTTGGCAGGCTAACCAATATGAAGACTGGTCAGCCCTTGCCGTTCTGCCTTAGGCGTCAGGGCTAGCAGTGCCAGCTAACCCCTTGGCATGTCACCCGCGCCATTTCAGGGATCCCCTATACTCATTTCCTAAACAACGAAATAAATATAAGCTCAAATCATAATAAGAATGAGCAAAGGGAGATATTTATTGAAAAGTAAGCGCCAGGTATTTATACTATTTACTAAAGGGCTACTGCGCCCATCGCCAGCCTATCAGCTCTTCCGCTGGTTTTTCAGCCAACCATTTATCTTCTTCTTCTTCTTTATCTACATTATCTCTTCCCTGGCATTGACCATCTCGCTCCATCCTTTCTGATGTCCAAAATTAGTTTTGGCTCATCCTCAGCCTTAAGTCACCAGTGAGCCATATAAATAATTAATCCAAATAAATGTCAAATTTCTATTTGACCTTTGAGCTGATATAATTGCACTGGAAACCACTTCAGTTGCTCGCTTTGACTGGAATATCTCAGCATCTTGCCGACATCAACTTCTTAATAAATGAGGCACCAGAAACAACTTCAGCCACCTTGAGATCATAATTGCCAGATTCACCAACAAAAGATAATCAGGCAGCAAATTCATGGATGAGCAAAACATTGGATTTTGCTGGAAATCCCACAACAGACCATGAATGGCCATTGGCGTTGATCACTAATTCTGCTGACTTGATTGGATCATCCTCAGCTATTAGTCATCGGTGGCTCTTCTACTAATTTGGGGCCACCGATTAGCCCCACTCATACCTAAGTACCAAACTCGGTGGAATACTAATTTCAGCTCAATCCAAATTGGGGAGCAACTAACCAGCAATCACATAATAGCACATGAAATTCAGTCAATAAACCATTCCATCGGGATTGGCCATATCATTCCAAATAACGCTTAATCATTGGAGGATTCCATCTGGTTAAAATTTGACAGTGATGTGTTGGGATTTTAGCCCATATTCCCAGCCTTCTAGATTACCTGGTGTAGCTAAGGGAAAATTCCCTAAAGCAAAGTGAATCGGAAATTGGTTGGCCCAAATTTTGGAGGAACTACAACTGGGGGAATTTGGGATATTTGCATGGTCATATCCATTTGGGATCAATCCGGATGAATACCTAATATCTCATTGGGTGGAGCAGCTGACGAAATAGGGTATCTGACAGTGATTAACTATCAGGTATACCAATTGGGATTGGTCAGGTTTCATCACTAACTGATTGGTAATGAATAGTGAGTTGCGAGGCGAGTGATGTCACCTGCAACTAGCAAATCTATTGGTTGGTGAAGTGATCTGCCATAATGGGTAAAAAGTCCCATTACCTAAGCAGGTCGCTAGCCAATTATGGTTGGTCCGCTTGGATCAAGAGGAAAACGTTAGAGACACATTTCCAACTCATTACATTTGAGGTCTCAAGGATGTCCAACGATAAAATCCTAGCCAGAATGGGGAAGACCATCGCTGCCAAGATGAGGAAGGGTGATTAAATGGCAACAGCTGCTGTTTCATTGAAGGGGCATCAACAGATGGTTAGATGGCCAAATTTCCTGCTATATAATTTTTCTAAGATTCATTATAATAAAACAATATCATTACCAAAAGTATTATTGCCAATATTATTAGTATTATTAGTATTAGTAATATTGTAGATTTGGTTATAGTTAGACTATCAGCATCCAGTGTGAAGTTCCATCTCAAGGACATTATTGCAGAAATCAATAATTGGAAGACTCTCAGAGAGAAGAGTAGAGATCTGAGCGGGGATCTAGAGATGAAGGGAACCACAAATCAGGGATAGCTGCTGACTGTGTGCTGGGCCAAAAGAGACTGTCATCAGGAGATCTGGATGAAGATTGAGTGGACAGTAATATAAGGAACGATCCTTACTAGTTTGACTTATCAAGTATTTAATTGGAAGTACTGGTCAAAGCGTTGGGCCAAATAATAGTTTGAACTCAAATATGGATAATAATCTCCATACTATCATTGGATAATATATTCTATACAATGTGGAGTGCACGAGGAAACCAAACCTGTGCAGTAAAAAGGTTATGGGTTGATGAACAATAATCAACCCTTAAGTAAATTTTTACAGAGGGTAATGTCATGGCTTGATGACATGATTATGGTATCAACTTTAAAATTAAGCTGGTCGTCAGGAGGACAAAAAGGTTAAGTTAGCAGGTCTTCTTGACCTCAAACATACCCTGGACCCGCGCTGGATTCAGGACAGATATGCCCAGGTTGGTCTAGGGGATATGCGTGATGCTCAGCCCTTTGTTATGACAAGGTCATTAAAACGCACTAGCTATATCACAAATAATGAGGGTTTGTCTTGGTTGCTAAGTAAACGGTGCTTCAAAACCCATTCAATATTTGAAATTTCTAAATTGGGTCAGCCATTCCTACAATCAATAACTCAAGTTTAATTAATCTCAAGATATAGTACCCTGGTCAATGGAAGCATGAAC
This sequence comes from Massospora cicadina, assembly GCA_022478985.1. Taxonomy (NCBI): domain Eukaryota; kingdom Fungi; phylum Entomophthoromycota; class Entomophthoromycetes; order Entomophthorales; family Entomophthoraceae; genus Massospora; species Massospora cicadina. The sequence continues at coordinate 22,046 of JAKSZP010015138.1, forward strand.
CTATTAGTGCACTTGGGCTTAGCACCACTTTCACCAATTGACAATTTCCCTCAATTGTTTAAGTATGTTTCCTTGAGACCATCCTTCCTCATTAGACAACTTCCTAATAATAAATCCCCATTTATTTACACTCTCTGAATATGGATACTTGGGTGAACCTGAGCGTGAGCCTCCTCAAAAAGGTCTCTAACTGTGTTGGTCATTGTAGTTTCTCTAAATTATTTCTTGTATCTGGTTCACCGCTGGGACGCCCTGGTCCCCTCCAGACCAAAGCACCCAAGCACTCCTGCACCAATCTTTAATTGGTTGTGGACTCCCCATTTGGGTCCAACCACATTTTGTTATTAACATTTTATCTCCTAATATATACCGCGCTGTACATCCTTACCCTGGGTCTCGTTTGCTCTGGCATCCTCTGCGGTGTCCTTTTCACCTTCCTACTAATGACTAGTTCTCTGGTGGTGTAGCTGTGCACCTCTCACCACCTTGCTGGGAATGGGAGAGTTACATACACTCTCCTTACAGATTTGTCAATTGGATGGCACATCTTCTCATATAGTTTCTACAGCCACTGTTTATGAGCCACTGCTTGCTGTATTTCAATTCCAGTATTGATATGAGGCATTACCTGGTTCCACGTCATCACTACAGTTGCCTCCAGCAATTCCATTTGATTTAGACTAAATGGTGCTAGCTTTTTCAGTTGATGACTTTATTCCCGCCAACCATGCTGCACCTTGAACTTCACATAAAGAGATCTTGCCAGTTGCTTTAAGTATATTTCCTGATAATGGCTCTTCTTCTCGCCAATCCCCACATGACGTCTCTTCCCAGCTTAAAATGTGACACAGCCTATTCAAACTTCCCAGTTCAACCCCTGTGTTCACAGGAAAGGGTAATTATTATTGCCAGAAGGTAGGTGATCCTTCTTATTCACTACTCAACGTCGCAGTATCATGCCCCTGCTTTACCCCATCAGTTATCAACTTGCCCTGTGGAAATGGGGTCCTAATAGTTCGACCTTATCAGAAGGTTGAAAAAAAGGAAAGGGTAATGTAAGGCTTTTAACAAAGGGCAAAAAGCCATATGAGCCTACTACTCCTTTTTCAGAAAAAACCCTAATTTTACTTTAAGAAATATCCTATTTTTGCGCCCACTCCAATCCCCCCCACTGCATATTTTTTGGTATTTTGACAAGGTTAGGCTCCTGTCTAAAGAGATTCCTCAGCTTTACCAAAACGTTAGAAGTACCCAAGTAAGTCCTCCAGTACTGCCACCCATTTTCCCAAAATTAAAAAAAAATTAAAAATTAATGGCTTTATTATGATCAAGATATGATAATGCAATTTTGCTGATGAGTGTTGAAGGAACTGACCCCAATTTTACCCTCCCTTCCATTATTTTTCCAAGATACTTTCACAATAATTTTTAAATTTTAAATTTATTTGAGGTACGCCAACCAGGGGACGGACGTTACTGATACTTAATGAGCAAAAGAACCAAACAAACAACTGAAAGAACAATAAAACCAAAACAAAACCTCCAACCAGGAGGGAGCTGAATACCGCTAACCTACTATGGCAGAGGGTGAGGGGGTCAGGCAGCTCTTCTACTGGCATTTTCTTCAAGACAGATTAATTATAGCTAAAGAAATGAACAAAAGTGGAGAGCCAGGGCGTTAGGCATCAGCATGTTGTGGGTAGATGTCGGTGAAAAATATGTTTTCTTTTTCAAAAGCAGATTAAGAAAGCTTCAAAAAATTCCGCTAGGTGATATTCAGCTTTAATGTGGGCATTGAGGAGTTGGGAAAAATTGGATATACTTTAGTGGGGGATTTTTGTAAATGGGTCAAAATCTGCTAGTTTACCACATGCATTATAGTAGCTTCAGTATCTGCAAGAAAATTGGTAATTTAGCCCCATGCTACTTCAGGAAAATCAGGGTGGAAGTTTAGTGTGGTCAGCCCTTCATGGAAATTGAGAAACTGAATGGGCCACTGCTTTGTGGAGGTTTGGGCAATGGGGTGAGGCCACTGCTACTAAGTCCAGATGGTGGTCAATTTGATAGGGGATGGCATTATGTTTAGGAGTAATTCATTTGGGGAATAGGGTTTTGTCAAAATCAGAATTGTAAAATTCAAGGCAAACATAATCAAACTGGTTGAGAGGTTCACTGGGCTCCTCCTTCATGATAACTTTACCTGATTCACCAACCTTGGCCAATAGGTCCCATGTATTTTGGTTCACAAGAATAGTGGATGAAGAATTTGGTGGGTAATAGTCAAATGGGCTGCTTGGGTGCAAATGGTGGTCCAATCCTGACTCTGGTTGGTGGGGGTGTAATTTGGTGGGTTAATGTGGGCAGTTGATTTGGTGTGGGCCAATTTCCCACTCTGGCCCATTAAATGAGAACGTTAAGTGGGAGGGAGCAACAAAACGCCCATTTGGAATCTGCTGAATAGTGCTTAGAAGTCACATCAGAGGAAGTGGCTCAGGGGCAGGATTTTTGGAATTGTCAAACCCAAAACATAGGGGTCAAATCTGGCGACCATCATCCACATGAGCCCAAAAAAGTGCTCTGGCGCCGCTGCAATATGAGCACGGGGAGATTTGTTGGGCTATGGCAGGGTGGTGTGGTATTATGGTAGCAGTGGCGTGAGGGGCAGCAAGGCGCTCTGCACCAGAGGGAAAAGTGAAGACAAGGTTGGTATGAGTCCCATAAGCCAGAAGCCCCACCATCAATTGATAATATAAAACTTGGGGTGGGAGGTGGGAAGGGAGGGACGCAAAGGATACCACCGATGTGGTGTCTGAAGGGAGGCGAGTTTGGGTAGTAGGTATGTGAGTGTTTGTTGTAAACAAGGGGAGTAGAAGCCGCTACTGAAGCGTCCTCCTCCGTCTGGAAGCCAATGTTGAAATATCCCTTGAATGGGCAGAAATTAATAAGGCTAGCCGGTGCAAATGCAGCGGTGGTAAGTTTTATAATTTGCCTTGTAAGCATATGGTAATAAACGCCCATAGTCAACACATAGGCAAAATTAAATTGTGAAACGAGTGAAAGTGAGAGGATGGGGCGAGAAGGGTGGATATATGTAAGGTGGAGCAGTAAGTCCCGTGGGGGAATAAAATGGCCAGTAGAGATTGGTTTGCTATTTGAACCATGTGAATGCGTTTGCCCACAGGGCAGAAAATGCTAAGCGGTGGAGCACTGCTACCCCAAACTGGAGCAGCAGGCGGTGGATCTATGGACATCAACAGGAAAAAAATGGATATGGCCAGATGGTGGTGGTAAAATTAAACTTTTTAAAAAATATTCTCAAAATTGATATCAAGTGGAAAGAAAAGTTTATCCTTCACAATGATCTTAAAACTTATTTAGATTGAGAACTAAGCTCTAAAGATGGAGCGCGCCTTGATTCAGTAGAATTTTTAATTTTCAAAAAAAGTTTAATTGGGGGCAGCCAATCATGGTGTGACCTATCACCTCCCCTTACCTCAGTTCTTGTGACAATTCAAGAATTGACCCTCTCTGTCATGGTTACATGATATAATTGAGGGCACAGACTGCAGAGATAAGGCTGGATGTCAGGAGGCCAAAGAAGTCAAGTTACAAGGCCTCCCTGACCTAAAACATACCCTAGACCAACGCTGGGTACAGGCAAGATATGCTCATGTTAGTCCTGGGGATGTGCATGATGCTCAGCACTGCGTTGTGTCCAGGGTGGTAAAAAGCACCATCTACATTATTATTAATTTAGACAGTTTGTTACGGTTGCTTGTGGACAGTGTTTTGGTACCTTTTCTGTCTACAATATTGCCAACCCTGGATGAATTCTGCTGTAAGAGATAACCCAAGTTTGGACCATCTTGAGCTACAGTAACATGTCATATGGTAGCGTGCATGTCAGAAGCTGATAAGATAAAAATTAGACTGGCCTTCCAGTTGAGGTGCAAGAGCACCCAGAAGGCGAGCCAGAATGCTAGAGGCACTGCTCAGATAACGTTTAGATGAGCCAGGAGGTAGGAGAATAATAAGTGCCAGCAGGACAAAAAGGTGAGGAGTAACCTGGCAAAAAGCCAGGCTGTCATGACCCCAGAGCCCGTGGGCTTGGATGTGAAAAAACCTGAATTTAGACAAGAGGTTCAGATTACACATGAAGGGTGGAAATAGATCCATCAGCGTGTATGCAGATTTTTGCCCATTGTGGAGACAGTTCCACCCATAAAATGCTAGGGTCCTGGTGGCGGATTGCCTTGGAAAGCATGGAAGATTTTAAAAGGTCTTGAGCGTGGTAAGCCCAGTTTATGGCGCAGGGCAACAAAGTTATTATATTGGCTGCAATTTCCAAGTTGTTTAAATTACCCATAATTCCACATTGGCGGGTGTTTCAGATATCAGAGAAGATCAAATTTTAAAAATTTAGAAAGAGGGTATTTATTGAAATCTTTGTAAAGAAACTATATTTTCAATTCTCCAAGTGTGGGACAATTGCTTAAATGCTTATTTAATTTGGGAATACCTTTTGGCTGGATGGAATGGAGCACCTGAGTGTCTGACCTAAACTGCCAGAACTTTGAGTGGGGGGTTATTCATTCTGAACCAACACTGATGGTGTCAGCAGCATGCGAATCATCATCAGTTTGTCCTCAATGATTGAATTGCAGTCTTGCCACAATTATGCTGATTTGAGTGGTGACATCTCTCTTGACAAGTAATGGAAGCCTCCCAGGGCCATCCCACATAGGGACAGTCCCAGGTGGTCAGGAACAGGTTTGAGATGCCCAACCTACCCGCACCTAATTGCTCTGGCACCCATTCGGACTTGTGAGGTTTGGCGGATTGAGGTTTTGATGCCAAAGGGGAAGGTTTAATGTTTTTGACTGATTTTTCCAAATTCAAGATTAGCTTAGGGGGGGACTCACCAAATCCATTTCATGCTATTTCTCTTTGGCAAAACCTTGACACAATTTTTTGAGTTGCTGTAGCAGTTATTTGGTTGTTAACACAGGGATGGGATGCGGAACCTATAGAGGGTAGGAAATAACCCACCACTTGTCCACCAGTTTGTTGAGGTCACCCTGGGAGATGAGGGTGCTGCCAGCCTCTTTGAAGCTTTCTTTAGAAGAAAAGGGAATACCACCTGGCCTAAGCGCAAGAGGCGCTCCCTGAGACTTACAGTGTGCTTATTGGTTTGTTTAGTTTAGTACCACACCTTCAGATCGATGAATCTCCACCCATTGTTTAATTATATTACCTTGAGACCAACTTCTCTTATTGGGATTGACTTCCTAATAAAAGTATCCTGTTAGTTTTACGTTTTGCATGGTCCCTTTGGCTAACCTGTGCATAAAAACCTCGAGGAGGTCTCCAACAATATAGGGCATTTTATTTTAACAAAGTATATGGAAGAATCAGGTGCACAACTGGGCCATCCTGGTCTTTTTAGATTAAGTCACCCAAGCACCCTGATACCTATCTGCACTTGTTTATGGACTCCTCTTTGGGGTCCAATCAAGTTGTGTTGTTTATAAGCTACTTGTTATCTACTCTGTGTTTTTACCCTGTCCCTGGGTCCCCTGTGCTCTGGCACCTTCCATGGTGCCCTGTTTCTAATCCTCCTAACGACTAGTTCCCTTGTGGTGTGGCTGTGTATCCCACACCACCTCTCTAGGAAAGAGAGAGTTACAGACACTCTCTTGACACTCCCCTCCCCCATGTAAACCCTGAGAACCTGCATCCAGAGAAGATGCTGACCCAAAAGCTGCAGAACCCAAGAACAGTACCCCAAACTGTAATGCCCCTTTTCCTATATAAAGGTCAGTGCCCTTACTTGTGAGGGTACTGGCCTATTTTGTTCTCTAGCCTTTGTTTTATTTTAAAACAAAAAGTGTTCCACTCCAACCATTTATATTTTTGCCATCTTCAAGAATTTTGAGCATCATGGCGCCCAGTGAAGCTCTTTCAGTTCAGCCTCAAAGATGGCTCTTCCCTCAAAAACTAGAGAGTTAGGGACCATAATGACAGGAGTTGCTTGGTTCCTCTGGTGGCTGATTGAATCATTAGTTTTCAACCAGAGCCAATTTGGGCTCTCCAAATCCTTACACCATGGCACATTGGATGTCTGACACCAGGCCATCAAAAACAACAAATACACCAGGCTCTCAGATCCAAAGCTACCACTGTCTTTGTGGAAACTGGAGTCATAATTTTCAAGATGAACTTGATCTCCTCTGGTAGCAAATTGATCAATCTCACATGAATGACCCTTTTGAGACTGAGCCTTTGGATATTGTGAGACCTTCTACTCCCACCATACATTTTCTACCTGAACTGGTTAATTCTTTCAGCCCACTTTTAATGATAAATATGTTCCCAGTATGTAGATTATTAGAAAACTTCCTTTTCATACACAGAAATGCTATGGATATAATCATGGATTGGCAGAAAGTTCACTACATACAGGTCTGTCATGACTGTAGCGCCTAAAAGATAACGATACCCTACTTCAAAGAATGCACCACTTAATATCAAATCAAGGCAGTCCATATCTAAGAGTTTGGAAGCGACTTGACTCTATCTAATTATAAACAAGCCTTCATGCGCCTCCTTTAGAAGAAAGTAAAATCTTATATTGACTTTGCTATTACTTTTATTATGAGGCTCAGGCCTTAGTCTTTTATGACTTGGTTACGTGGACAATGCAATAGCTGTGGTGGTATCCACTTTCTCCTCCAACTAAAACCTTGTGCTTTATTTTCAAGGAATCAAGAAGCACTTCAAATCTATCCGTAATATTAAGGAGGCTTTTATGGAGCTACCCAAACCTAAAGCACATCACATCTCACCCAGTAATGTATCATGACCCATATACATGCTGTTGGAAAAAATCTGAAGTCTCAACCCAGACCTGATCCCTGTCTCTATTGCGAATTTTACAATTATCAGGAAAGCCAATGCTGGAAGTAGATGTCATATGAGGCAGAAAAAGAGGATCAGCTTAGGGCGCAAGGCTCTTTAAGATGTTCAATCTATGCCTTAACAACTTCCTCAGAATCATTTATCTCACAAATGTTTCTTTGTGTCTGCATCAGACGGGCTCAACATCCCTAATACTCTTGTTGGAAATAAAGTATGACATTTGTCTTGTTATGCCCTAGGTAAAACCCATGATTCCTTAATGAGTTTATAATGTACATTCATATTTAATATCCCTCACTTTGCTCAGATGTTTCTTGAGTAGAGGTAGTGGTGCATAAAATAAAAGTCCTGGCTATCAATGACACTAGTTCTCCCATTGATATCATCTCCTCTCGCCTAATGAAGTGCATTTTGATCATTTCCAATCATAATCATACTTTATAATTCAGAATGTCGGGATCCTCATGAACCAGTTCTCTTGACGCTTACTCATTATTACCTATTTGATTGGATCTTTAGCGGTGTAGGCCTCAGTGATTGTCCTAAAAAATGATAACTATGATTTTATTATAGGAACTCAGTTCCTAGTTGAGTTTGACATTAAGCTTATCCATAAAGACCTGTACTTCTCCAAACTGGGGGTATTGCGTTTCAAACCTCATTAAGATTCTACCTACTAAAAAGGAGGAGAAACCCTGAAAGTTGCCTGATGGAACACCTCAAGTCCATTTAGTGACTGTAATATCCATTTAATGGTACCAAAGGTTAGGTTACATCATACCACTGTCAATGCTCTCAAGGGAATGATTATTTTCCTTGAAATATGGCCATTATCCCCTAAGTCTCAAAAACAGGTGAAAACGGGTTCCAAGTTACTATACTGTTGACTTAACTGTTGGAGATTTTTTGGATAACACATTACATTAATATGTGAACCTCTGTCTTTCCTGGGTAACCTTGACCCTGCATATAGTGGCTATTACCATAATAGTGGCCAAATTCACTGATCAACCCATGACTGTGACTCATAACCATCTGATAGCTTATATCAGCACCTTAACAATTAAATCACGGTGGCTTCATCTCTGGCTGTGGACCCTACTTAACCTAGGACTTGATGAAATCCCTATCATAGCGAGAGTTAAGGTAACAATTGGTGATTCATTACAAGAAAACAACACCAATTGGCAGAGTCCTTGATTTAGAAATACGCCCTTATTCTCTAAAAGCCCTGATGACCTTTTGGTGATGAAAGGGGTCCAAAACAAGATAAAAACTGGAGATTCTCAGTCTATCTGGGCCAGGCTCTACCAGAAGTCCAAGCTTAAAGAGGCCCAGGTGGCCAAGTAATTAGAACAGTTAATATAGTCTGGTCTTCCAAAACCTTCTCAGAACCTATGGGCTTTCCTCTTTTGTTAGTCCATAAAAATATGGGCCATCACGTCATGATGTACTATAGTCAATTGAGTGCAATCACCTTGAAAGATAGTAACCCTCTGCCCCATATTGTTAAATCTCTCCAGCTACTAGCAGTATCTCATGTTTGGCGTCCATGGATCTAGCCAGCAGATATTAACAGATTAAACTGGCACCAGAGGGCATAGATAAATGTGTGCTAATCTCCAGAAAAGACAATTTTGAGCTGACCTGTACGCCCCATGGGATATGTAACTCCACTACGACCTTTCAGTAGGTTATGGACAATATTCTCTGAGATTTTAAAATGTCTTGTGTATTTGTTTATTTGGATGATGGTAACATATTCTCCTGAACCTTCAATGACATCTAAAGCACTTATAAGAGGTCTTTGATCAAATGAGGTCAGCTTCCATAAAACTGAAACCTGCTAAATGCATTTTAAAAAGAGAAAAGGAATTTCTGTGACATGAAGTTACGTGCAAAGAAAATTTTCCACTACTTGACAAGGTCGTTGGAATTTAAAAGATGTCTCATCTGAAGAGCCTATGTAATGTTTAGTTTTTTAGCAAAAGTTGGTTACTATCAACGCTATATTCTTCATATTGCTGAGCTAGCTGTCCCTTGGTATATTCACTCAATAGAGAGGTCCATTTCACTGGGAGGAATCTTAAAGACACTCTTTTAACTCTCTGAGGGATGCTTTAGTGACTTACCCATAATAAATTTTCACCCTGAATATGACAAGCCCTTCTTTTTGTTCTTTGATTCAAACAATGTCACAGTTGGAGCTATAATGGATCAACTTGACTCTATTCAAGTCAACCGCCCTATTGCTTACTTCAGTAAAACTCTTACTGAGGTGGAAAGGAACTATAGAATTACAGAACGGAGCGCTTGGCTGTGCTGTAGGCCACTATACATCTCTGCCCCTACTATATGAGAAACACTTCACAATTATAACCAATCATGCATATGAAATTGTTGCATTAAATAAGAATCTCAACAGGCGACTTTCAAGATAAGTCCTCAAGTTGCAAATCAACTATTTTCTATTGTGCATTGAGATGAAGCTATGCATCATAAATGCTGATGGATTATCCCACTTACCTATAATAACTCTATATGCATCCAAAGAAGATTGAGTTCATGAATTATAAATTGTCTTAATAATTGGGATCAAGATCCCCTAGAAATTCAAGAGAGGGTAGGACAAATGTCATATCAAAGCCAAAATCAAGGATGGGCTACTTTACAAACAAGCTGGGCAGCTTGATTACCTTATGTCTGCCCTCAGATAGATCCTTGACCATTTTTGGAGGCACATACTACTGTGGGGCATGTCTCTATATGGAAAACCTACCAGTGGCATAAAGAACAATTATACTGGGAAGTCATGTGCAGTTCCATTCATAGAGTATTGAATACTGCTTTTTTTACACTAACCAAGGCCCTTCTAATCTGCTTTACCAAAACTAAGTCATTGGTTCAACCTCGCCTTTTGCCATTATCAGTATTGAATTTCTCAGTCCTCTGCTTACCGCCATGTATAGACACCACTATACTATCCTAGCTATTGATCATTTCACAAAGTGGGCTGAGGACATATGAGTAATCTCCACCACAACTAAGGCCATTGCCTCATTTTTACTCAAACAAATTTTCACCTGGCACAACAGATTTTAAGTCCTCCTGTCCATTAATGGGACACTTTTGTTTCTCAGATTTTGACAAAAACAATTTAAAAATGAGAACTATCAAACCTTTAAGGCCCTCTACAGCTGTAAACCAGTGTTACCTTCTAGTGTCCAACCCATTATGGAAGCATCTAAACCCAACACCGCTGATCCAGCCATAAGGAGATTGGCAGAGAAGATACAAATATAACAGGATTTGGTGTCCATATCCATAAAAAACCCTATCAGAAAATATATTGAACAAGCCAATGCCAAGAAGCTCCTCATGCATGAGTATCAATTGGGGACTTAGTGCTATACTTCCATCACCATCCTGTAGAGAGAGTATAACTTGATGTACTATGGTCTGGCCCCATCAGATGATATACTGAAGCGCCTTAATATTCCATTGCTTCAATAAAGGCTGAGGTTGTTGTTAAATAAGCTATGGGAGATTCCTCTGGAGCTATGTACCCCGTGGCAAGATCTTGAGAGGGCATTGTCAAAAAAGTTTGAGTTCAAGTCAGTTTGATCATGATATAATATTTGGATGAGGCTGAAAATGATTTACAGAAACTACTGCCTGACAGATACATTGATCCATTTTTTCTAAAGATACTTTTGAGTTTCATCAAGGAAACTGAATACAGAAAATTTCATGTGCTTAGAGCAGTGGGACGGAAGTCATAAGTTGTCTTTAGGGATGGTTTGACTGATTGGAAGGTTTATAGAGAAGTGATGTCATAGCAATTTCGCATCTTTCAGGGTCCAGTGTATATGCACTATTCTGGATTACAATAATATTTATTGTAACGATGTGAAGTGATAAACTTAAATATTATCTTTTCTAGGGAAATTATATGTTAATTTTATGTATTAAAGCTTTTTAATTTTATAGGGTGACTAGTTGTCCTGTGGTGGATGAGGAGTTTGATTCATCTTTGTTCAGGATCTTTACTTCTCATTAAGTTAAAGGGTCAATCTGCAGCCACTTCCTTTGAGTGACTTTTTGATTGTTGACCTTCCATTATGCTAGGGCAACTGGATGATGGTCTCTGGTGTCAAGACGGAGTCTCATCTCATGATGATTCCCAAATCTTCATTAATCCTTTCCTATTTAAGGTCAGGGGCTCATTAAGTGATAATCCATTTTAATTCTGGTATGCTTGTGGGATCCGCCAATGGATGCCACAAATAATTTGTTTAAAGTGAGAATTTTACTTAATAAAAGTAATAAATAACACTTGTTAAAGTTTTTTTATGTTTTTTATTGTTTAGGCAGGGCAAAACCAGAAAAGGTCCTTTTCTCAATACTAGTATTTTCTATTTAAACTAGTTTGAATTTTGAGACCATTGGTATTTAAGGCAAAAGAATATAAAGCTGAGTCATCTAAATTAGAAAATATAGGTTTTTGGCCTATCAGATCAGGATAAAATTTTTGAGGCAAAACTGACCCATGTGGTAATGATTTGATGAATTGTATCCAATCACCAGCGAGTAAAATCTTCTCACCTCGGCGGTGGTCATACTTGGGGGGTAATGATTGGTTAATTCGCACCCTATCATCATCAAGTAAAATCTTTGCACCTCAGAGGTGGTCAGATTTGTGTGGTAATGATTTGTTAATTTTTATCCAATCATCAATGGGTAAAATCTTCTCACCTCATAGAGGTTCAGATCCATGCGATATTGAACTCCTTAAATTTGGCCAAGAAGTTGGAGTAATCCTATTATTAATTATTACCTTTTTAAGCCGATTTTTGTAATAAACCATATTTTTCTGATAGTTAGGATTCCACAAGGAACTGCTAAGGTCTTTTCACTGTGGGTACTTATATCGTTGATATTTACAATAATATTTGAAGATTGGGCAGGTGATGGGCCAATCATGGTGGCAGATTCAGGAGCACTAATACCTCTAACATTCTTTTTCTTAAGTCAAAAAGGAGAATGTCTGACATTGCCCCCCTCAAGAATGTTGGGAGGGGTGTTGCGGTTATGGTAGTATACCTTATCATCCACTTGAGATCTAGGAAGGGGGGTGCAGAGCTCATTAGCAGCCTGCCCTTCTTTTGTCACCATTTTTGTGAGGTTGGTGTACATGCAAGAGTATTCCTTCTTGCTGGGTCCTGTATTGGCTAGAACTAAAGGAACTTCATAATTGAGCAACGACAAGAACCCTTGCTTCATATTAATAAAGCCATCATACTCAATCATAAACTGAGTAACTATAAGCATATCATAAGCGTTGTTATCCAAAGCCACTGCGGGGGCCAGTAGAATAAGCTTCCCAATACAAATGGGAAGTGACAAGTAAGCACCAATTGTGCAGGTGTTGTTGGGTCCAGCAGTTCCAAAGTCTTGGTTGTACTCCAAGTCAGGTGCAAGTTTGATCTTTTTCATCAAATTGGAGGAGATTATGTTCACTGAGGAGCCTGTATCTAAAATAGCCATCACCTGACCTTTTTGGATAACCACTTCAACCTTTGTAAGTATCCCCCCAAAAGTGGGCGATAGCACTAAGACCTCCTTAAGATGGAATTTGGAGGTTAATTTACATGCGGTCTGGGGGTAATTTTTCTGGATGGACTGCATGGTATGGCCATGCTGGATAGGGCGAATAAGGTGAGACAACACCTCATCTGTGTCACTGGCAGTATTGATGACAAATGGCTCCCCTAAAACTTGACAGAGATACGTCTCTTCAGGTATGGTGGCTTCATCTACTCCTCCAGCATTCAAGCGATTGAAAAATTCCACTTCAGCAGGTGCTCCTACAATGTAATAGCTGACCTCATCCGTATCCCCCTCAGAATCATCCCCTGGGGTATTTATAACGTGAGGTAATGGCATAAGTTGTTTAAGTGTCAGGCACATGAGATTTGTCAGCAATAGGTGTGCCTTTCCCTACGCTGACATTTCTTTTCCCTGCTCCTGTTCCTCGGCGTCAGCTTCCTTTTTCCAGCACATAGCCTCCTTGTGTCCAAACTTGTAGCAGTATTTTCTCCAAGGGCGTTCAGGACGTTTTGCTTTGGGGTTTTGCTCTTCAGGGCCCATTATCTGGAAGGGGCTCCTTCTTGTCTTCAATAGCTAGGGCTTGAGGCTTAAGCTTTGAATCTTCAATGGGTAAAACGTGAGGACGAGATGCTGATCCACGTGGAACTTTGGGCTTATGGAAGTCAGCAACATCTAGTAACGCCTCCTTAATATCTTGAGCGGTATGGAAATAGCGTTTAACCGAGGTGATGTGCATTGCTAACGGAGGGTAAGAAGCCACTCCAGTCAAAACAGCGGCTATAGCATCATCTAAAGTCAACATCTTTAAGGTTAACAACGTCTGTGCTTCCATATAGAATTGTTCTGCAAAGGCAACCACTGACTCTCCTTTTCAGATACTCATACGCATAAAAGCTTGCTTTTTCATGCTTAAAGCCTGTTTTGAACTGAACGTGTATATGATGGCCTCTTTAACCTCGGACCAGGTGCTAAGAGCATCTATATGTGGGACCATCACCTCTTGTCCCATGCAGCCCAAACAGGAAAGAATATGTTTGGCCTTTTGACAATCAGTCGCCCCTTCCATAGCTGCTTCATAAACGTATAAATTGAAGAAATGCTACCCTCGCCGGGGTTGAACTTGTCTTTAAACGTTGGTTTGAATGAATTATGGTCATTCCTGGTGAGGGTATGAATAGCTGGAGCTATTGCTTCCGATGTTTCAGAGCGGTAGCTTAACTGATCAAAGGTCTGCGAAAGGCGATCAAACTGGTCATGCATGGCTTCAAGCTAGGTTTCCATTTTAGAGAGGGCTTCTAGGGGCCCAGATTCACATAGTCTCAGTCAAGCTTCAATCCCTGATTTTGAGTTTCAAGATCTTCCACTCAGTTTTCCATTGCAGAGACTTGATAAATGGAGTTGTGACACCATTGAGCTTAAGTTTAATTGAGCAGTTTCCACAGCTTTCACGTGGTTCTTCAGCTCTTCTTTCATCTGTTTACACTCTTCATCGTCACGAGAGTGGGAGCTGGGGCCTTGTACCCCCTCCTTAATCTGTTCATACTTCCGCTTGACCTGCGTTAGTTGACTAAATACTTCCTTCAACAGCACAGGGCTTTCTAGCAAAGCTTTTATCACTTTTGCTCTAATTTCATATTCAGTTAGGCGATGTGCCAAATATTTGGTATAGTCAAACGAAGCTTTGAGAGCTAGCTCCTTTACTAGATTAACAACCTTGGCTGCGAGGGTGGTGGTGGTGCTAGATGGTTCAAGCAACAGACAATGTTCAAGCTCATCAACAAATGAAAAGGCCTGAATTAACTGCCGCTCTACCACAGCCACATGCTGTTCATATTTCTCTTGAAGGATGGAGTCGGGGGCTGAAAGGTCACGATGTGTTTGCTCATTTTGCTTTTCAAGTTCTTTATCCAACTCCTCCAACAATGAGCAGGTGCTGCCGGAGGATGCGTTCAGTTCATCCTGGAATATCTTCATGGCCTCCTCAACATACTTTACAATCCCAGTGTCCATAGTAGCAAGTTGATCATGCAGCTGTATGATGAAGTTGCGATTAGCTTTCACACCAGACCCAACTGCTCCAAGATGTTTGGAGGTCAGTTGATACAGATTATCATAGGCTAAATTCAGAGCAGCATGAGTATTTAGGTGTCGATGAAGCTCTTCATGATGGCCGGCTAAGAGATGCATCATATGGACCAAGGCAGGATGAGTAAACTTGCGTATGTAGGTGGTCAAATTTGTAAGCTGACCATAGGTCTCTGGGAGGACACTAGTCTCATAGAGAAACAAGTGGCGTTCCTCTACCAACAACGCTCATTCGCGAGATGCAATGCCACCAGGGTTAAGGATGCCATGAGTAAGGTCTCTCACAGCTTCAGTGGCTGGCCAAGTGATGCAATGAGTATCAGGTATTAATATGTGCTCAAATTGTTCTTCTTCAAATATCAAATCAGTAGGGCTGTCCATTCAATCATTGTCTTCAGTCCCTTCCCCATTTTGCACCCAACGGGTTACACTCTCCGTTTTTTTTGTTAATAGTTATCAAAGTATTCAGGGGGCTCAACCCCTGTATTGAGCACCAGTTTGTGGGATCCGCCAATGGATGCCACAAATAATTTGTTTAAAGTGAGATTTCACTTTATAATAAAAGTAATAAATAACGCTTGTTAGAGTTTATGTTTTTTATTGTTTAGGCAGGGCAAAACCAGAAAAGGTCCTTTTCTCAATACTAGTATTTTCTATTTAAACTAGTTTGAATTTTGAGACCATTGGTATTTAAGGCAAAAGAATATAAAGCTGAGTCATCTAAATTAGAAAATATAGGTTTTTGGCCTATCAGATCAGGATAAAATTTTTGAGGCAAAACTGACCCATGTGGTAATGATTTGATGAATTGTATCCAATCACCAGCGAGTAAAATCTTCTCACCTCGGCGGTGGTCATACTTGGGGGGTAATGATTGGTTAATTCGCACCCTATCATCATCAAGTAAAATCTTTGCACCTCAGAGGTGGTCAGATTTGTGTGGTAATGATTTGTTAATTTTTGACCAATCATCAATGGGTAAAATCTTCTCACCTCGCAGAGGTTTAGATCCATGCAATATTGAACTCCTTGAATTCAGCTGAGAAGTTGGAGTAATCCTATTATTAGTTATTACCTTTTTAGGCCGATTTTTGTGATAAACCATATTTTTCTGATATTTAGGATTCCACCAGGAACTGCTAAGGTCTTTTCACTGTGGGTACTTATATCGTTGATATTTACAATAATATTTGAAGATTGGGCAGGTGATGGGTCAATCATGGTGGCAGATTCAGGAGCACTAATACCTCCAACATTCTTTTTCTTAAGTCGAAAAGGAGAATGTCCAACAATGCTCAACCCTGGAGAAAAATATTCAAATGGTTTATTGGTCTATTACCAAGATAATTTAAGCCATTTCATAGTACAAACACTAATAGATATAAGGAATTTAAATAAATCCAGAACTCCCTCAATGATTACAAAGGATCCAATACAATCACAAACCAAGCATAATGTTCCCTTGAGGATTAAATAAGATTTTGCTAAAATAAAATGATTGATATCCTCATTAAGAGCACATCCTTTGAAGATGCAAATGTTTGATTGTTAAGAAATAAAGTGCACTTTATTCTATCTTGCTAGTTTACATTATTACCAAAGTACATTTTCCTAATGATAAATCATTTCAATAGGACTCTCACTAAAGATAATAAAACTAATAAATATTTTATCCTTTGGAGGAATCAACCAAATATTTTGAAAAATCTGAAAATGCAGAACAAGACCAACAACTCCTTCTGGCAGAGATGTATGTCACCATAAAATGCATATAAAGAAGATAGCCAAAAGCAGTAAATAATATGGTTTAACAAAGAGAAACAAAAATTGATGAACTAAAGAACAAAGAGAAGAATGAATCTGACAAACATCATGTATACCCTATGGAAGGATATGACGATCCAAAAAGAAAATATAGTAGTCCCCTACACTTACCATGATTAGCCAAGCATGCCATAGAAAACCTATGGCCAAACACAAACCATGCAACGTGACCACAACATTTTTCCCTACAGAGACTCATTTGGTGTTAAAGAAAACAACTGCCACAAAATTCCATCTAACACAGTATCTCAATGTGATAGCTCCCAATCTGGCGTTGCATCAACATAAAGGAATCTCAGACCTAAAGATCCTGTAAGATAAAATTATCCGTGTGCCTATGGAATACCTGTGCAAGTCCAGCCCCACAATACATCAAGACTTCCATAATGTTATTGGAATCACCCAACTAAAAATGAGCCAAAAAATGAACTGATACTCATCAACACTGAAGTTCCCACACTATAAGGTCCATATTTGGAATATACTGTTCCATTTTTACTTGAAACGGAAGCATCAGCAAGTATAATAACCAAGAAATTTCTTCTAAGGCATCAACTATGAAGACATTTTTCAAACAAAATGTTTCCTGATAAACTAGTATACTCATTGAGCTTGTTTTGCTCAAGTGTTTGACCTCCCAGTGGAGATAGCAGGTAAAATCTGCTATACTGAAGCAGTAGTTTTTGACACCACTTCCAGTTATTACTTTTCTGACAGGCCTAAAAAAGTTTGGAATCTACACAATCCTTAAATCAGGACAATGATTCATTCAAACAAAAAATGGAATTAAGCTACTGATGGTTACCTATGTCAGACATTCTCCTTCTCGACTTTTGAAAAAGAATGTTGGAGGTAAAAATGCCCCTGAATCCACTACTACAATCGGCCAATTACATGTCTGATCTTAAAAATACTATGGTTAATGAGGATATAAATGCCATCGGGCAAAAGACCCTGGTGGATTCTCAGTGGAACCCTACCCATTGGGAAAACATGTTTTATAATTAAAATCAGCTTGTTAAGGTAAAAACTGATAGTTGGATTGCTCCAACTCCTTGGCCAAATTTGGGGTGTCCATCACACAGGTTTGTTCTCCCCTGAGGCGAGAAGATTTTACCCGCCAGTGATTGGGTGCAATCTATCAAATCATTACCACATGAGTTTGTTTTGCCTCAGAATATTTTCCCTCGTTCTGATAGGCCAAAAACCTATATTTCTAATTTAATAACTAAGCTTTTTGACATTATAGTCACAAATTCCCATGGCCCCAATATTCAAACTAGTTTATTTAGTAAATACTAATATTGAATAGGAGAGCTTTTTCTGGCTTGCCCCACATAAATAAAGTAAAAATAAAACACTTTAAAAAAACGTTTATTACTTTTATTTTAAAAGTAAGTATCATATATTTTGAGAAATATTTGTGGCATCCATTGGCAGATCCCACAAACTGGTGCTCACTACAGGGGCTCACCCTGTATACTTCAATAAAGTATTAAAGCAATGGCTAGTGTCACCCGTTGGGTGCAAAATGGAGAAGTAGCTGAAGATAATGATCGTATGGACAACCCTACCACTTTGATGTTTGGAGAAGAATGATTTGAGCGCATATTAATACCTGAGCCTTGCCGCATCACCTGGCTGGCCACTGAAGCTGTGAGAGACCTTAGCCATGGCATCCTTACCCTGGCGACATTGCATCCCGTGAATGAGCGTCGTTGTTAAAGGAACGCCACTTGTTTCTCTATGAGACTAGTGTCCTCCTGGAGACCTACAGCCAGCTCACAAATTTGACCACCTACGTATGCAAGTTTGCTCACCCCACCTTGGTCCACATGATGTATCTCTTAGCTGGTCATCACAAAGAGCTACATTGACACCTAGATACCCATGCAGCTCTGAATTTAGCCTATGATAAGTTGTACCAACTGACCTCCAAACACCTTGGAGCAGTCAGATCTGGTGTGGAAGCTAATCACAACTTCATCATTCAGTTGCATGACCAACTTGCTACATGGACACTGGGATCGTAAAGTATGTCAAGGAGGCCATGAAGATATTTAGGGATGAACTGAACGCTTCCACCGCTAGCACTCACTTGTTGCTGGAGGAGTTTGCTAAAGAACTTGAAAAGCACAATTAGAAAATGCACCAGGAACTTTTAGTCCCCGTCTCCACCCCTCAAGTTGAATATGAACAGCGTGTGGTTGTGGTAGAGTGACAGTTAACCCAGGCCTTTTCACATGTTGACGATCTTAAATGCCGTCTGCTGCTTGAACCATCTAGCGCCACCTCCACCCTTGCAGCCAAGGTTGTTCATCTATAAAATGAAGCTAGCTCTCAAAGCTTCATTTGAAAATACCAAATATTTGGCGCATCGCCTGAATGAATGTGAAACTGAAGCGAAAGTGATAAAAGCTTCGCTGGAAAGCCCTGTGCTGTTGAAGGAAGTATTTAGTCAATTAATGCAGGTCAAGCGGAAGTATGAGCAGATCAAGGATGGAGTACAAGGCCCAAGCTCACACCCTCATGACTTTGAAGGGTGTAAACAAATAAAAGAAGAGCTGAAGAACCATGTGGAAGCCGTGGAAGCTGCTCAAATAAACCTAAGCTCGCTGGTGTCATAACTCCACTTCCAAGTTAATGCTTTGGAGAGCTGAGTGGAAGATCTTGAAACTCACAAACTGGGGATCGAAGCTCAACTGAGACTATGCGAATCTGGGCCCCAAGAAGCCCTCTCCAAAATGAAAATCTGGCTTGAAGCCATGAAAGACCAGTTCAATCGCCTTTCATGCACCTTTGACCAGTTAAACTATCACTCTGAAACCCCAGAAACAGAAGCTCCAGCTATTCATACCCTTACCGGGGGTAGCTTTAGTTCATAGAAACC
>JAKSZP010015139.1:0-41319 GCA_022478985.1 Massospora cicadina
AATGAGCCACATCGACTACATCCTCACACCAAAACCCACCATTTGAACATCTCCAACTTTACAACAAAAAATCAATATCTCTGACCACCGACTTGTTTTGGTACAGCTCTCGCCAACCTGAACTCCCACACAGGCGTCGACCTGGAGGAAGCTACACCTGTAAAGCATAGAATTGCCCAAAATATCCGACTGGGTCAAACATGAGGCCACAAACCCAGAATTTACAACCCCATTCATAATAGATCCCATCAAAACCTGGGCAAATTTCAAAACTGAACTAATAATAAAACTTATAACCTCGCCTCACATAAGTACACCGTTGACACAGCCACAATCAGATCACCTTGGCAGAACTGGACCACCTCAAGCTCAACACCCCAAAGTCTGGCTACAGCCCCAACTAGGGCACAGATGGGCGGAAATATCCGCCCACCTAAACGCTCTCATTTTCGAATACCAGCATGGAATCAAAGTATTGAGGAAAGGTAAGTTCATAAAAGAAGGCAAAGCCTGCTCAACGTACTTCTACTGCCAATTCTACTCCCACAGCAGCTAGCCCGCATGCATACAGGTCTGCAAAGATGACAGCACCATGGCAGATGACCCAGCAGAGGTCAAGACGGAAGTACACTCTACTACACTGAACTATATTAAACACCCCAACTGACCCCCAAAAAATTAAGGATTTTATACACACCGCCAGAATCCAAAGTGCACCGCTGGACGACCTCCTGAAAATAATAATTCAGGAGGAGCTCTGGGACACAGTCCGTGGTGCACCACGTAGGAAACTCCCAAGGCCTGATTTTATACTATAAAGTTTTATATAAAATATTTCAAGAAAATTTCCCCTCCTCTTAGCATCGATGAACCAGTGCCTGCTGGAGACACGCCTCCTTCCTGGTGGAAAGGACTTCTATGTCATAACCCTGTTTAAAAAGGGCGACAAACTGGACCTAGCCAAATGGCGCCAAATTGCACTCTCTAACACCGATACAAACCTAATCACAAAAACTTTAGCAACCAGATTAGGCATAATAGCCTCCAAACTCTTGTCACCCAATCAGTTTGGGTTTATACCAGGGCGCTCAATCTGGACCAATATACACTCCGTCGCCAACATTTGTCAGTCCAAATCAACTGGAGCCCTGGTATTCCTAGACCAGGAGAAGGCATAAGACCGCGTTAGCTGGCCGTATATGAAGGAATTCCTGAGCGCCTTCAAACTCACTCCCAGATCATAAACTGGGTGATACTCCTCACAGAATCCACATCCATGGCTGTATGCGACCCTTTCTTTTTAACTAACAAGATCACACCACGCAGAGGGCATAAACAAGGGGACCCACTCATCCCGCTGCTGTATAACTTCAGTTTTGATTTCAATCCTTTAAATCGCTGACTCACTCCTCATGGGCATAACCGCACAAGGCCAGTCATCAATCAGGATACTAGCCTTTGCAGATGACTGTGTAACTGGTATAGCTAACAATAAAGAATCCCTCCAACTGGAACGCATACTAGAGGAATACTCACTGTGAGCAACGCGTCTCTCAACAAAAGGAAAACGAAATAAATCTCTTAGGCAAATACACTAACAACTGGGCTATATCACCCAACCCTCACAGCCCCCAATCAAGGAACAACCATCTCATTATTCCCTTTGCATCACCTCGTACTACCAACCCAGTCCGCCACCTTGGGATATGGCTAGAAACAGGGGGTATGTCAATGTGACAATTGTGAACAACCTACTACAGAGGATGTTTAAACGCGTCGCCTCCCTTAATGCAAGAACCTCTATACTAACAGGGCGAGTAACAGTTGCCAACTCACGCATTCTCACATTGCTGTGGTTCCTCACACATGCAATATCCTTCTCACCTACATTCATGTCCTCAATCCGCGCACTTATCCAGGGGTGGCTGTGGCCTGGGACCCAGCCACCTGTACAGATGGAAACACTCTTTGGCCCACGCTATAGCAGAAAATGGGCCTAATAGGCTTTGAGCTCCATGCCAACCATATATTGGGCACCTGGATAGAGGAAGTGCTAGTACCAGACCTCCCACAACAGCACTGGTCTAGAGCGGCGAGGGCCAACTTTGCACATGCGCTTAAACTATCCAACCCGCACAACCCATCCAGCCTGCTCACATACCTTACAAACCACCCCAATGCAGCAGGCTCTCATGGAACTCCCCCACACTTCAATCGCCTCCTCCGCACATTTGGCATATGGGGTTGTCCATCACACTCACAGGCACGATTCAGGGAAGGGGAAGGCCCAGAGCCCACTTCACACTAAGGAATCCATAGGACCACCCCCAGAGGGACACACATGACGTGGCACCAGTCATTGCAAGAATCGACTACCTGGATGCTTTAGACATCCTTACGATATCACAACACAGAAAACAATATGGAGGATAACACATCATTAACTCCTCCAACCGAGGGTAAGAGCTAACACATGTTGTTGCCTCAGAAGAACCTACAGAACAGCAGATCGCTTTAACTCTCTTCATGCAGAGTTCGCATTGTGTGGAGGGTATGGAACCCTGCACCACTGCCTTGGTGCATGCCCCCCATCTAGAGCCATATGGCTGGAAGTTGCGCATTTTTTAAGAACACACAACGATTAGGAGCTGTCAATCTCCAGAAGCCTCCTCAAACTCCAACTTGAATCCCCAATACCACCTACACTCTGCTCCCTGATAGTCACCATTGCAATGTGGACAATCTACACCATAACACTGGATGGTTTCAAGAAAACCGTCCCACCATCCGTGGGACAATCAGCAGATTTCACATACACCTACTGGAGCACTTTCAAGCCTGGCTATACAGATACATGAGGCTGAAGCAACAACAACTTGTTGAATCATGGTTCCCAATCTGGTTTATGCATATGGACCCCTTCCTCCACACCTGTTCCATGATAGAAGAAACCCCCTCAGAGTAGCGCAGTCAACCTCCTATATCTGGCGGTACTGGTTGGCAACAGGGGTAGCTCGTCTACTCTGGGGTACCTATCCTAATTACACTTCGCCTCCCCCTATCTCATTACATTTATTGGTACTGTAAGTCCCCTGGTCAGATTACCTCAGTTAAATAAAAGTAAAGATATATGCCTCAGTCTTTTAACTTTTCCAAGTATCAATTTTATGTGGAAAGTCTTACTAAAATGGACATCAACCTCTTCAGAAACAATAAGTCATACCACCTAAATGAATTAATATATTGCTCATCAAAATCCATATTATGAGTCAAACAGGTGTTACTAATTCTGCCAATTTACCAGTAATTGTTCCCACCATAGAAGGAAAAGAGCTGGCTAAATTTTTATAATAAGTCTCAATTAATTCTCCCTCTTCCACCTATTACTATATCAATTTTGCATTCTTTACTGGATTCAACTCCATTTACATTAAATATAACAGACATCACCAAGACTATTCAATCCAAAGCCTTGTTTAAGTTAGTTATTCTTCTTTTTATAACTGCTCTGAGAGTTTCTTTTCTGGGTAAGCCAATGATTTAAACATTGGTTTATCATCTGGGCTAGCTATCAGAAATTAAAAACTTCTTTCTCCATTTATGAAGATCTCTAAATTAAGTTTCTGAGTTCTTTGGCGCTGCTTGAACCCTGACAATGTTATACACATCTTATATCATTATACCATGGCATATGCTCTTCCTTTTGCTGGCCAAGCTATTTATTAGTTGTCCAATAAAGCTCTCCACATCTTCTTACTTTCAATGTCTTGAACCATTATGCTTTAATAAGTTTATAGCCATTGACTTCAAGATGTTATGCAATCTTTACATAGAATATAGCATCCAAAGCCTCTCATAAATATATCCCTTTAATGACCATAGTTGGGGCATGATCTGAAAACTACCTGATATTCTTTCTTAAGTAATGTTTTCCCAGGTGTCATGCATACTTGATGAAAACCATTGGCAAGCACTTAAGACTCAGCTTTTGGCGTATGTGCCTTATAGGAAATACACTGGTTTTCATACTGATTAACTTTTTCTCTACTGGTATTTTACCCTCAGTTTAGAGTATCATGTTTAGAAAATATATATGCTTTTATTCTTTTTCATATTTACTCTTCACAAAGTTCATCTTGCATCCAAAGGTCTTGGTTCCATCCTAAGCTATCTCTTTCATTTATTTGATTGTAGATTGATTTCAATGACCTAATTTACTTTCAATTATATCCAACTTCCCTCTCCAAGAGGCGTTGAAGGCTGGTTCTTTCTTCATGAGGTGATTTATCCAAAAAAATATATAAAAAATTTCAAGATATAAGATATTAGTTTTTATTTCTTATTACTTGTATAGAATCCTAAAAAATATAATTGGGGTTTTCTGGTATTTTACTTTATCTTTTATGTTTTTTCTCATTTTAATTATTAATTTATTACTTATATTTATATAAATTTCCTAGGGTAAGAATCTGGCAGGGTAATTCCTGCTTTCACTATAGTGCAGATTTTGTTCAACACAAGGTTAAAACATGTGTTGGCAAAAAACCTTGGTGTGGTATATTTGTCCCAAGGTCAACCCACCTCAATTACTTTTTCTTTTTTATATATAACTTTTTTAATTCTAAAGTTCTAGGAATTCACTATGTAATCCAACAAGAAACATCTGCTGGTATTTTTTTGTAACTATAAGCATCTTCTGTAGATTTCATAATGACTACAAAGGGTCAGACTTTATGCTCTCTATTTTATTATGGGAATGAAACTTTGCGTATTGCATAAAATTATTTAATAACCAATGGTGAATTACTTTAGGGTGGGTAATACAGCTGTCAAACTTATAGCCTGGATCTCAAATCAAAGGGTAGCTTTATAAGCCTGTAATTGCATATCAATTATTTAGTTTGCTAGTTATTTAAGTAAGTGTTTGAACTCATTTGAAGTGTTGGTTTCACTTATAAATATAGAATTGGCATTTATGCTGCTATTATTCAATATAACACCTTTACATTTATTTTCCTGTAGCAGAGGTGTGGAGAGCATAGAGGGGTGGTTCCTGCTCCACTCTGGGTCAGGTTTTTATTGAAAAAGGTTCAAAACTAGCACAGGCTAAAAAAACTCAGCGTGATATACTTGTCCTTAGGATGACCCACCTCATTTACTTTTTTTTCTTTTTTCCTGTAGCAGATTGGAATCTGATGTTGTATGAAATGGTTACCAAGCATAAATAAAACACCCAAGAAGATTTCTTCTAAGACAAGTTTCCTAAGAATAACAGATAACATGGTATTTACCCATAAAATTATATTCATTTATAGATTGTAAGAGACTAACAAAGCATATGATGCCTTTAAGCTTGTTTAACTAGGGAAATACAATAGATCTGAAATTTGTTTCATTTTTGCTCTGGATTTACTGAGGACTGCCTTTCTTGTATACTACTTGCTCTAGAATAAACTTTGCAATACTAAAGGCGTTGACTCACTCTAAGCGTTTATTTTGTCCCACTTTGTAAGACGGTCAATTAAAACAATGGTGTATTGCGCACCTCTTATAATTTTGCTTAAGGGTCCCATAACCTCTATGGATACCATATTTCATGCAAACCCTACTTACTTTAATTGGTATCCAGTCACAATTTTGTGTGGCTTATGGAGTTGGCACTCCACACAACAAGAAAAGAAAACCTGCTAAATCATAGTCAACAATCCCCAATATAAAAATTGATAAATGTGTTCTAAGATTTCCTTAAGGTATGATGCTCAACGATTTAATGAGTTACACAAATTACTTCTTTTCTCTCCAACGACATAAGGAACAGGAGTATCTTATAAAAACACTAACTTGATTACCTGGAAATCAATCTGTTCCTTTCCTTTTATTGCTTATTATAACGCGGCTTGTAGTTCCAATGGTACTTACTCCATTTCACCTTTCTTCAATTTTTGAATAGATCACTAGCTCGACTTTGGAGTGCAAGAACTGTCTGTAAGCTAGATTATCTAAGGCTTTTTGAAAACTTTCTAGAACGGTGTTCAATTTTAAGTCATAAGCCTGCAGTTTTAACTCCAACCATGGTAATCTCCTTTCTGACTCTTTTCTAATTATGCAACCATTAGAGATGCATTATTGTTTGAGACCTAAAAAGCGTCTCATAGATATACATATGTAATTGTTTGCCTGCATATATCACTGTAAGGCACCCACGCTTAGTGACTGTACAGTTTTATTTTTCCGTCATCAATGTATGACTAACGTAGGTCAATAGAATTTTTTCTCTCTTTTCATCCCCTTAGCTATAAAAACACCTATTGCTTCCTGTAACACCTCTGAATGTATGATGAAAAGTCAGTTGATGCTTGAGTACTTGGGTATTGGACTCATTGTCAAATAATGATTCATCAATTATATTTTTATGTACTCATTCCACTAAACTTTTTTGGATTTTGAGCAGATGGAATAAAGGTCCTCTATCTTCACAACGCCCTAATAATCAGCGATAAAACTGACCATTCCCAGAAAGACTTAGATAGTGAAAACATTTTTGGATTACATCCATTTGCTGTCTTCAACTATATGCTTCTGAGGCTTCAGTCCCTCCATGTATAAAGAACCTCAATTACTCTAACTGTTATTAATAAAGTGATACTTCCAAGGCTTGATTTTGAGATTATCTGAGGTCACCCTCTTAAACACTTTCTCCACGTGGTGTATGTTATCTATAAGAGTCTTATTAAATACATTAATGTCTAGATAAATTAAAACACAGGGTTGTTATATATTGGGCAAGGTTGTGTCATTGCCTTTGTTAAGTTGCAGTTGCGTTACACAGGCCTTGATAAATTCTCATAGTCTGTTAAAGTCATTGCGCTGTTATTGTGGCACACTTCTCAGGAACCTTGAGTGGCATATTGATCTTCAAATATTTCTGAAATCAGTTCCTTTGCAGAAAATAACTTCACCTTATCAAACTGATCAAACATATCATTTATTTGCAAAGCGCAAGTATCCTTTTTTAAGATTTTGTTCAGAATGTAATAATTGATAATGAATTGGATTAAAAAAGTGTTCTTGACTATTAAAATTGGACTGGCCTGAGGAATGGATGTAGACATGAGCATATCATTTTCTAACAACTTCTCAATTTCTTCTGCAACCACTGCTTCAGTCGCTCTTAATTCTTTGATAGTGCTCATTTTAATTGATTTACCATCGCCAGTTTCAATTCTGTGCAATATCTTTTTGTGAACCCTAGATCATGATTGTCTATATAAAGATAAAACTATAAATTTCCTAAATGATGATGACACATCTTCTTTAAAACATTATCATCTGTATAGTACATTTTTCTCAATCAATTGACATATGGATTTTTTCATTAGTTTATTCGGGTAAACCTGCTTTGCTTTATTCCAAATTAATTAAATAGTTGATCTCTGACACTAAAACAATCATAGAGAGCGCAACTACTTAATTATTTTTGACCTTGATTAGGCTCTTCCTAAATTAGTCAGTAAGATACAACTCTCTCAATGACCAGGAATCACCATCCCTGGAGCTAGCCAAGTTTAAAACTTATTTTTGGCTATAGAGACTTAATCTCCACATAGAGCTGCTCTAGGATATCCAATATTGTCCAGATCAACCACTTTCTGCATTCCATACATGATGTTTAATTTCTCGTTCTCTCATAATGGAATCATCCAGTTTTATCCAATTTTTAGTAAATACCTGCATCTTCTTTCCATCTGATTTATAACTGACGGAATTTAACCATTCTTGTATACCAGGTTTGTATAATCGTTTCTCTTGCTTAGAGAGGAGAATCCCTTCCAAATGTTTGTCAAAATCAGCATCTGGATTAAGATTGTTAGAATATTCTCTTTAAAGTCACACTATTAACCATACTTTGCATGAATTCAGTGATAATAAAGAATTAATAATTTTAGTTGGTTAAGATAATTGCCATCGTGGAAACAACTAAGGACACAAAATGGAGGGTCAATGAATTACAAGCCCCACATGAAGTAATAGAATCAGGCCCAGCTGTCACATACTGCTTCCAGTGTTCTAAACCTTTCTTGATATTCATATTATTGACCTATTTGGTAGAACTATCATTGATTGGCACCCTGCTAGTGATAATCACCCTCACTTTGACTTGATTTACAAATATTCTGTATGTACACTCATAAAATAAGTAAAAGTCTTGTATACTAAAGGAAAAAGGGATTTCTTGTCAATAGAAGTATGAAATAAATGAGCTTATTCTTCTGGTAAAGATTTTTTAAAGTACCTATCAAGAAAAGTTGCATTAATATACTCTACCTTTATATCTAATAGCTTATCCCCATCTTCTGTAATATGAAATTTATCTAATCTTAACGTGAATATGGGCAAGATACTTCTATAATCTCAGATTTGATCTCCTTCAGCATTGATCTGGTTACCACATTCACGTCCTGGCATACAATTTGATGCATTGAGTTCAGCTCTGGAATTTTTGAACAACTCTAGGGCTTACAAACTCTCTAATGGTTTATCTAGGGTATTTGAGTACATGCATTTCTAGACTGTTATCCATATAGACTAAATGGTATTTACCCTAGTTTTATAAGTCTCCCTTTTCTCCTTAGGCTGTACCAGATTGACCTGGTTATAGTCTTACTGCCTAAAGCATATGTGAATTCCCTAGTTGTCACTTCTGGGAGAGGCTATGAGTGTCTTATTTGATTGTCTGTAACTATCCAGTAATCTTTCTTGGTTCACTCAATTTCCATATTATTTAGTTCTATAAAAAGTCTTGTCCCATATTCTTTTTTAACTATTGCTTGATAGTTCAGTTTTTACTTCCTAATAAGCGTTTTTAATTGTCAATCCTAACTTGTTCATATAATCCACCATTTAAGAAATGTGTTTCTTCTGGTTAGTGCTGAAACCATTGCTCTATAAAGGTCATGATAATTTTGTAACTCATCTTGCATGGCAACTCAGGCATTGAAATTGAAGATAGCATCCACTTTTTAAAGAATCTGGGATCTTAATTAGAACAGTGAAAATTATTCTAACCATTTAAATTTTTAGATTTTAATGCCTATATATTCTTTCTTCCTGATGGACATATGTCCAGAATTTATGTCTCTTCATATTGGCTTCTTTGGGTTTTAATAGCTACAGTTTTCTCATTAAAGGCATGGAAAGTCAAATGCTTGCATTCCATATCAAAGAAATTTATAACATAACCGCTTTTTTTAATACACAGTAACCATACACAGTCATTTTTAATAGATGGAAGAAGGCAAGTACATTATTCAATGAAAAGATGTGGTTTAGGTATGTTACTAAAGTCTTTGATAATAATTGGCGCAATATTGCAGACTGGTAACCAAATATATGTGGGAGTGGCCTTTATAATCACCTTCATTATTGCTGCAACGCTACTTGGCATTTCTCAAAAGAGTTGAATTTTAAAATGTTACTTTATGACTCTTAATTTCTGACTTATCCTCAAACAATTTAGCCTCATGGTACTCTTCCCAAGTACACTTGCACTTGTATTCTTTTATTTTGCCTAACCACATGATATGCTGTTCCGTTCAAATCTTGCTTTTGGTTATCCACCCCTGGTTGCAAATTTTTCTCCATCTCACTTCCCAAAGCTAGTCTAAATGCTTTCAATTATTTTCTAAAGTGAGGCTTAATTTTCTGCAAATCTTATATATACATACAATAAGCTGTTAGTTTTCTTGCACTTGTACATTTATTCGTCTACCTTTATCACCTTGAGCTCTAGAAAATCCAATCTGGTATTTTTACTGCTCTAACGCATTCTTGTTGTTAATTTCTAATATGTACATATCTTCTTGATTTCTTTCTTATCATAATCCCAAAAATTTTAATTTTTCTCAATATCAGAGACATTTCCTTAAGTTCTCATAATTCTTGTACCAAGTCAAGTTTGATAGTTTTGGTTCAAAATTTGATGCTATCTTGGTTCAGTGGCGGTTTGAGCCTGGATCAATTAGTAACATTGACCTGACCTCTCTGTAATGCTAATGACCTTATATTTTTAGTGAATTGAATTTAGCTGACTGAAGGTCTCTCCAAAATGTTTAATGGTTGTCATTCAGCTCTGTTAGTAAGATCTTTAGCTGGGTGTTTTTGTGCTTTACCATTGCAAAGTTGAATCCAACCCAACGTGAATTTGTTGGAAACTAGCGTCAAGTTGTAACATCAAAGTTTGTTGCTGAGCGCTACTATTTTTTGAGTATAAGTAGCCAGATCTGAAATCACCACTTGTTGTCTGGACTGTATCAATCTCATGTTTCAGCAGTATGATTCATATATCTTCTAACATACAATCTGATATTGGCAATCTTTTTAATATAAAGCATGGTTTGATGGATACATATAAAAGGAAATTTTAATAAACTATCTTTATCTTCCTGATTCATGGTGTTATTAAAGAATCTACAGTATAAACTAATTTGAGTTGGTTTTGGGTTTCCATTTTCTAGCTAAATGGTGCTGTTCCCAAGAAGCTTGACAGTCAATAATTTTGGCTGTCTAAGATGCACGACAAGTTTATTTTTTATTTTAAGAGGCCGCCAAGTAACCACATATGTCCATCAACTAGAGTATACACACTATGGTAAGTTTGGCGGAATAGACTTATCATAGTCAAGTACCAAACCGAGATATATTATTAACAACGTAATTTTCATTATATTATAAAAAAGGGGATTTATATTTCAGACGTAACAATATAGAACTCCAAAAGTGAGCTGATTGATATATATATATTATAGAGGGGGAAATCTGGAAGGGAGGCTCTCGGTCAGGTAGTATTCTGGATGGTATAATGCCTTTATAAAATTTTTGAAAAGAGAGAAAATAGTTGAATGAACAAGTTGGATGAGATTTTATATCACTAGGGCGATCATTGGGAAGATTCTTGGTTTTTACCCTAATGCAGTTCATCATAATTTAGTGAATTAAGTGCCACCTTGAGTATTTGTTACCTGACCATCTGATGATACTTCATTTTGATTAGGTAGGATTTCATATTGGTGTATCTTATGCTCAATTTGGTCAACGGAAATTTACTAAGGCTTATCTGAGTTTTACTACTACTGATTTTTCCAAGTAATTATCCAGGTAACTTCCTTAACACCCTTCTTGGGTCTATGCATCAATTTGGTTATGTGAGTTAAATGGTTGTTATTCTTACCACCATGTACATTATCTCTATATCTAATATAATCCCTTCTAAGAGTACTGGAAGGGGAGTATGACGCAAGAAATGGCTATGTATGCCGTTGATAGTTACTCTAGTTCTTAAGGACTTGATTTAGTATTCATCGCCACATTTATAAGTTGTTGCCTACTACCCTTACCAGAAGAACCCTAATTTTTCTCCTTGGGGTGCTATACAATTGTGATAATAAAAGAACTAAATTTTAAAATCTAAAAGGTGGATTTAGGTTGGCGCATTGCATATGCTGCTTGATTTTTCGTGTAACTGACTTTGCTAGATCTGTCATAGCCTCTTATTGTACTTAATAACTTTATTTTTAACCCTCTTTGTGCTTTCTTAGTCTCTTTAGTATTTTCATTGTAACTTCACATGATAACAGAGCCAGAATTCCAGGTTCTCTTCCATATAAAGCCCTTGGGAGACAATTTGATATTTTGATGGAAAATTATCCTGTGAGCCATAAATGCACTT
Organism: Massospora cicadina; assembly: GCA_022478985.1. Lineage (NCBI taxonomy): Eukaryota > Fungi > Entomophthoromycota > Entomophthoromycetes > Entomophthorales > Entomophthoraceae > Massospora > Massospora cicadina. The sequence continues at coordinate 11,726 of JAKSZP010015139.1, forward strand.
GGGAGATATTGATCCCAGTGAAATGGACCAGTAGAAGCCATCTTGCATAGTATTAAAACAACCAACCTGCGAATGTTTGTGCTTAGGCTTCAGTTTTTGAAGGCACAGGTTACTAAAATCAACTTAATAAGGCACTTTTTGAGTACAGCTACCTTATTTAACAACTATAGAAAAAGAAACTGCTCGGCAAAAGGTATCTTTATTATAAAAAACAGAAGAACACAATGTAGTATCAGCTACTTCCAAAGGCACAACTGCTCACTATGATAACTATACTCAGCTAGTTTTTGTATAGTAATGCGGAAAGATCCTTTTTATCTTAGAATCAAGATCATATATACCCTCTACGCGCATTACTATTGGTGCATTTTATATATACTAAGAAGTACTTAATAGTGGTAGTCTAGTAAACTACTAATATAAATTATACTAATTAAGAAAATCCTTATGACTTGGAGGATCTCTATTGTAAATTCAATCAACCCATTTAATTAGAGGTTTTAGAGTAATGTCATAATTAAAATAAGATTCCTTCTGCCGAAAATTCTATGACAGTGGAGAGACAAAATGATGAAAAAGATATAGATAACTGGAGCGGATCTTAAATTCCAAGGCCAAGAGTCAAAGCAGTTACTCAATCAAGGAGCTAGAATTTTCATCGATGGATTTATAGGATTCAATAAGGTTTATCTGTAAATCTATTTAACTTAGGTGAAAGCAACAAACGAGTACAATAAAACTACTGAAACTCCTTATAAAGTTAAGGCCTCACACTTGAGACTACTTATGCCGTCAATACTATATCCAAAAATTGGTGAAGTGTTGGTATTAGATAAGTATTGCGTGAGCTGATGGTTGGGAAAACCACTTTTAACAGTTCCATTTGCTTTAATTAGATTCACGGTAGTTGATGGGTTGTAAGGACTGAAAATGTTTGTTGAGTTCCCATGATTGTAGCTAGGATCCTCACAACTCTTGAAGTAAAGTTCTTCCCATTAGCACATAGCAGTACCTGCGAGCAGCCATGTTTAGTAGTATTTTGGTATAAAACTTTAGTGGTAGCCTTAGTGGTCTGCGTGGGATTGGCAATTGCTTTGACACACTTTATAAAATAATCAATCCCTATAAGGATATATTAATTTTCTTCTGTGGATTTAGGTAGTGAACATATGACGTCCAAACTGATATCATGGATGGCTGTTGAGGGGTCATTGGTTGATACTTGTACTTAGCCTTATGCGACATCTGCTTCTTACAAGAAATGCAAGCATCTAAGACTTTTACTACAGAGTCTAGCATCCCTTCCCAGAGGTATTGATCCTTGATCTATTAATAGGTTTTCATGGCTCATCCAAGTTCTAAGGTATTGTGAGATTCCATTATAACTGGTACCCATTCCTAAAGTCGCAAGCAAGGTAGCCAGTCAATTCTGACTTTTATTTTTTAATCTAATACATTAAGAACTTATATATCTTTTACATTTTGTTTAGCACTTCTGAACTGTTAATCTTCATCGTCTCAAGAGACTGCCCTCATGATAGATCATGTAATTGACAGCTTCACTATTGCTTAAGGATAATAAGGCATTCTGGTTGGTTCATATACGTTCATGTGCTTTAATCCCACTTGTTGGACATTATTATTGTTGTAGTGCTGAAGTTTGGGAGCCCAGTTGGCTAGTCTTCCTGTCAGATCAACATATTATTCTTAGACACTTTAAAGAAGTGCGGTTTATAAACAGCTGTAAAGTTCATAGCATACAAAAAAGGCTAGAAATGTTTCATCACCAAGAGTTCAGCTAAGCACTCTTTATCTGTATCCTATACTTTTTCTCAGCTTTTGTAAGCGGTTTGCTATAATAGGACACCAGCTAAGAATGCAATTCTCATTCAGTTGAGAAAGGATGAACTTTATGGTTAAGTCAGAGGCTCTAGTAAATTATTTAAATGATTTCACATTGTTCAGATGACATAAGATTGGTCATCACTTCAATAAACTCTTCAATGACTAAAATGCTGTTCTTTTCTCTACACCCCACACAGAAGGAGTGAGTTATCAATCAGTTGGACAAGAAGTTCAGTTCGTTGAGAATAAAAGGGATAAAATTTATGGTAAAATTACATTATTACTAAAGAAGACTTGTATATCTCAGTTGTCTTTGGATCAGGCATCTTAGAGATTACTTCAACCTTATTGTAAAAGGTTGAATTCCTTCCCATGATATGGTATGTCCTAGATAATTCCAAGTCCTGCTGTAAAAATGTACACTTTGCAGGCTTTAATTTGATTTGATTCTCTCTCAACCATTAGAAGACAAACTTGAGGTGATCTCAATGATTAGTAAGCTTTTTCAAACACCGTTATGGCATCTAAGTAAAATAGCAGACATGCTGAGTTTAAGATCTTTCATTTTTTGATCCATTGCCCATTATAATGAAGTGGGAGGTTGCTTTCAGGCGAACAGCAAGTAAGAATTAGACTGGCCTGCCGGCCAAGGGGCCAGAGCACCTGAACGGCAAACCTGAATTCCCAAGGCACTGCTGTTGGTATGATGAATAAGAAACTGGAAAGGAGTCTCACCAATATCTGCCAGTGAGCCAGAATTTCATACAGGCACAAAATAAAATACCAGACAAACATGGCCGTTAACCCTGAGGGGTATGAGAGAGCTGGCAGAAGAGGCGGTTTGATTCTCAATCTATAAAAACTAAATTTTGGGAAGGTTTTTTAATGGAAAATTTAAAAAAGAAAAATTGACCAACATTTTTCTCTGTGTGATGCGAATGATTAAATAGTAGTCAATTTGGAGGGGAAACAAGCTGGGATTGGGTCCCGCAAGTTTGACCTAACTAGCGAATTGTTTGGGAATGGGGAACAGATAATTTAACTGGGAACTGACATCAAAGAATTTGGTGGCAGGCTGAGTCACTGTTGGTTTGACCTCAAATGTCCAAACTGAGGCTTGACTGTGTTTCCAATGGTTGGTATGATGGCGTTTAGCCCAACAAGCAGCCAGAATCCCCCAAGGTCACCCCACATAGGGGTGGACCCATTTGGTTAGGAACAGGTTTGGGACATTCAACCCGCCCATGATCAGTTGCTGGGATGTTCGTTTAGTCAGTGGCATTGCATAAAGTGCAATGCCTGATTTGCCATCAGGAAGCTTTGAAACCTCATCAATGGTGTCCAATGCTGTTACCTGCCTGTCAGGGGTGATCACCGACTATTTTGGGAGGAGGGAGACTTTTAATTGTCATGTTAAATGAATTGCAACTGTCAGGCATTACAGCTGATAGATCAGTCTTCATACCTTTTTGACCATATATAATCTGACCATCTGGCTGATTGTCATTCAAATTAGTTCTGATCAATTTTATTTTGGCGATCTCAGCGCAGATTTTACTAATTCCTCATAGCAGTTCTGCTGAGGAGAGTGTTAGTACTAGAAGCGGGATCAAAAAGGAAGAGCTTTACCCAGCGCTCATCTACCACGTGAGCAATATCGCCCTGAGTAATGAGGGGTACAGACATCTTCTTTGGTGCCTTCTTGCTCGGGAACAGGAAAATAGCCTGATCAACTCCCAGAGGATGTTCCCTGGGACTTACATTACCCTTTACTTTTTCCAAGGAAAGGACCCCACCACCAGGAAACTGTATGAGAGCCACATTCTTGTGTGCCTTTGGGTAACTTTATCTCCATTACCATCACAGGTTTTTGGGAAGGGCGGGGAGCAAAGGGGTGGGTTTTTGAAACGCTTTGACCAATTTCATACAGTTCATGTAATCAAATGCCTTGACCCAACTGTTCTCATAAGCTGTATAATCTTTTCAAGCCAGGAGATATTGAATGGACTGGCGGGACTTGTGGGATGCTAGGAAGTTCTCCACCTCAGCCTCTTCCGCATCCTTGATGATGGTTGGTTTGGGTTCCGTGGGAACTGTACCCTTGGAAGGTGACAGCTGGGAAACGTGGAAGACGGGATGCTGTTTCCAGTGAGCCAGAAGCTTCAACCAGAACGCACTTTACCTAAGACCTCTTCCATCAAAAGGGGACTGGAACGCTTACTCGCGAATTTATGAGAAGGTGCTTGAATCCATAAATGGCAGATATCAAGCATAAAATAGGAGCCCAATGTTATATCGTGACCCAGGAGCTGCTTACAATCTGTGAACTTCTTGTAGTCATCAAAATCTTTGGTGAGGTGTTCCCGCACCAAGAAATTGAGTCGACCTAATATGGTCAGCGTGATCCGCGGCAGCTTGGACCTCAGGCTGCAAGTAAGGTCTGACCAAAAACAAAAAAATTGTAACCCAAAATCGTTTCATAGGGTGAAAATCCTGTAGACGCGTGCATTCCATTGTTATAAGTGAATTGGGCAAGGGAAAGGTCATTGGCCCAGGTGTCCTGTGCAGCTGCAGCATAGCAACGCAGGTATTGTTTGAGGACTTGGGTGACTTTCTCAGTCTGTCCATCAGACTGGGGATGGTACGATGTAGAATGGCAGGGGGATATTTTTAGGATAGATAGGAGTTCGCTCCAAAACTGCGCCGTGAACTGTGAACCACAGTCACTGATAATCTCCTGTGGGAGACCAAACATCAAGAACACGTGATGCACAAAAAGGCGGGAAGTCTCCTCTGATGTAATTGCAGAATGGCAAGGAATGAAAAGGGAAAAATTTGTAAAGCGATCCAAAACCACCATCATTGCTGTGACCCGTTAGAGCAGGGGAGTTTGACGATAAAGTCCATGGACACCAACATCCATGGACCCTCCGCCTGCTTTAAGGGGTGTAAAAGACCATTTATACCAGAGCGGTCTGATTTAGCCCAAGCACAAGTAACGCAGTTGGCGATCCAGGCCAGAACTTCTTTTGTCAAACCTGCCCAATAGTAGGTCCATTTGATCAAATTGATGCATTTCTTAGTACCAGGGTGACCAACCGTGGGGGGATTGTGATGTGCGCGGAATACCTCAGTTTGGAAGGAGGGGGAACCCAAACATGAGACCAAAAATAAATAAGACCCACCTTCAATGAGTATTGGGAGTGTTTATGCTTCTGGTGAGATAACTGCTCAACCTGCTCCATGCCCTCAGGGCAAGCCATTCGACTGACTAAGACCTGAGCAACTAACAGAGCGTTGGGGGCCAGAGCGATGGAAGAAATGACAGGGTGGACAATCGACAGGATTTGGGTGGTAGTAACCACAGTAATGAGATCCACTTCCTCTGGATCCGCGGAACAGTGGTGGGGCTGAGGCTGAGAAAATCGAAAAGTACATTGTGTGCACCTTTTACTAATTTGTATTTTGTGGAAACTGCACAGGTCCTGATAGGTTTGGGCTTGCCAATATGCAATTTTTGCGGTTTACGAAAGTACAAAAGGGCCTGGTGATCCATGAGAACTATTAATTCATGTTGGGCACCCTGTAACAATTACCTCCAATGAGTTAAGGCCCATGCAACAGCTGCCAACACCTTGTTGTAAATATCCCTGAGACTGCTCCATAAAGATGAACTTTTGGGAAAAGTAGGCGACTGGGTGTTCCAAGCCATCGTGCTCCTGGAGCAACACTGCCCCATGGCTACCGATGAAGCATCACATGCAATGATATACAGCTTGGTGGGATTGGCATGTTAAAAAAATGGTAGGGGATACAGACATCTCTTTAGTTGATTCAAATGCCTGTTAGCATTCGTCCATCCAGCAAATTGGTGCGTTTTTCCCTGTAAGGGGGTGGAGTGGAGCAGCAAGCCGGGAAAGTGCTGGGGAGAACTCTTTTAAGAAAATGATGGTTCCCATGAAACTCCAAAGTTGTTTCTGGGTAGTCAGGGTTGGCCATTCCCAGTTAGCATCCAACTTACTGGGATGGATTGCATAACTATCTTTAAGGACGAAGTTCCTGAGAAAGGTAACCTCCTTCCTTATAGAACTCACACTTGGAAGGCTTGATGAACAAGCCTGCCTTATGTAAGGCGGCCACAACTGCTTCCAGGTCAGTAGCGTGTTGTTTAGGAGTCGGGGAATAAACCAGAATGTCATCAATATATGCAACTGCGCAGGTAAACTGGAGGTCACCCAGTACATTGTCAATCATATAGTGAAATATAGCGGGAGCGTTCTTCAGCCCAAAGGGCATCACACGGAATCGGAAAATGCCCTGCTTCATCCAGATTGATGTTAAACATTCTTTCCCTTTCATTACCCAAATCTGGTTGAATGCATTAACGGATCCAGCTAGAAAACACCTGAGATTTGGCAATCGCTTGGCTTATTGTCTGTTCTAAAGGCAGGGGTAGGGATCAGAAACTGTGATTTTATTTAGGTGTCCATAGTCCACACAGGGGCGGAGAGAACCATCAGCTTTTATATTGAAGATGATGGAAGACACGATTGGCAAAGTCTGAATTAACAACCACCCTTTTTTCAACATATTATCCAACCAGGTTTAGAGCGCAGCCTCCTCCTCTGCTGTGTGGGGATACAATGGGAAGTTGATATCCACCAACTCCACCGTTGTGCGAAAACCACAGTCAAATCTAGTGTGGGGAGGAAAATGATCTGCCTTTTCAGAATCAAAAATGCTTTGATAGCGCATTAAACTTTCTGGAAAATCGGATTGTATGCCTGTAGAGGAGACAAGGGACGTAATAGAACTGCGGCCTTGAGTTTTTTAAAAGTATTAATTAGGGGGAATTCACCCTCCAGTTGATCATTAGTGAATTACAGCATGTTAGACTCCAAGTGGATATTGACATGTTGCCGGCGCCACCATCCCACTTCTAAGATCACTGGAAACACCAAGTTAGGCATAGCAGAAAAGTGTTCGCAGAAGATGAACTGGTGTATTGAAAATGTGACTGGTTGATGTATTAGGTATGAGGTTTGGGAGGCTGACGATGCAACCATCACCAAAGGACCTGCATCCAAGGCAAGTTCTAATTGCTGGGCCAGTTCTACACTCATAAAATTGCCCGTGGCTACAGTATCCACCAGGGCCTCAAAGGAGACGTGATGGGACCCAACGCTAATCTTCATGGGTACTAAGAAGTAAGCGGAGTTCTCATTATTAGTAGTTGTGGATGAATACAGTGATACCGAAGAGATGGTAGTAGGGTCAGGGGAAACCACTAGGCTTTGGTGGGGGGTAAACTCGTTGCAAGTCAAGGTGTCAGATTGTGCTGACATGGGCAGAATAGCCGCGGCAACTATGGGATATGGGTTTGAAGTTTTGAGTGGGGCTGGACTATTGTGGGCAGAGAAAATCTTCTTCACAACCTGGTTCAGTTGAAAAGGAGGGACCATTGCTGCACCAATATACACGAGAAAAGCAATAAATGGCAAAGAATAATGGTTGGTCAATTATGTCAGGCTAACAGCATTTAAAAATTAGACTGGCCTGCCAGCCAAGGTGCCAGAGCACCCAAACAGCAAACCAGAATGCCCAAGGCACTGCTGCTGGTACAATGAATATGAAACTGTAATGATTTTTCACCAATATTCGACGGTGAGCCAGAATTTCATACAGGCACAAAGTAAAATACCAGATAAACATGGCCATTAACCCCTAGGGCTATGAGAGTGCTGGTGGAAGAGGCGGTTTGATTCTCAACATATAAAAACTGGATTTTCAGGAAAGGTTTTTAATGGAAAAATTTAGGAAAGAAAAATCGACCAATAATTTTCTCAGTGTGATGTGACTGATTAGATAGTAGTCAATTTGTAGGGGAAACAAGCTGAGATCAGGTCCCGCAAGTTTGATCTAACCAGCAAATTGTTCAGGAATGGGGAACAGATAATTTAACTAAGAACTGACATTGAAAAATTTGGTGGCAGGCCAAGTCACTGTTAGTTTGACCTCAAACATCCGAACTGAGGCTTGACTGCGTTTCTGACAGTTGGCACAACAGCGTTTAACCTGACAAGCAGCTGGAATCCCCCAAGGCCACCCCACATAGGGTGGACCTGTTTGGTTGAGAACGGGTTTGGGACGTCCAACCCGCCCATGCTCAGTCGCTATGCTGTTCATTTGGTCAGTGGCATTGCGTCAGGCACAACGCCCATTTTGCCATCAGGAAGCTTTGAAACCTTGTTGATGGTGTCCAATGCTGTTACCTGCCTGTCAGGGGTGATCTCTGACAATTTTGGGAGGGGTGAGATTTTTTTGATTGTCATGTTAACTGAATTGCAACAGTTGGGCATTCCAGCTGATAGATCAGTCTTCATACCTTTTTGACCATTTGAAATCTGAGCATCTGGCTGATTGCCTCTCAAATTAGTTCCGGTCAATTTCATTTTTGGTGATCTCAGTGCAGATTTCACTTATTCCTTATAGCAGTTCTGCCAAGGAGAGTGTGGGTACTGGAAACGGGATCTGAAGCAGAAGAGCTGTTTCCCAGCGCTTGTCTACCATGTGAGCAAGATCGCCCTGAGTAACGAGGGGTACAGCCATCCTCTTTGGTGCCTTCTTGCTTGGGAACATGAAAATGGCCCAATCAACGCCCAGAGGATGTTCCCCGGGACTTACAGTTGCATAATCCCTGAGGGAGCAGAGTGGTTGGAATAATCCTTCCATGCATAATAACGTGCATTTTTCTTGGTTTTCAGGTAAAAGCTTTATCTATCATTAACTTCTGGTAGGGTCTATTATGGAGAAGAAATTTGAGACAGAAATTCAGGCCAGGCATCATCAATCCTTAGAATTAGATAGCTTTTTTATTGAGTCTGTTTAGCCTCCTCTAATCCATCACTATTTTGTGACCACCGTTCTTCTTCTTTATGAGTAGCCATGGGGATGACCATGGACTCTGGGAGGGCACAAGTAAATTAGCTTAAATAAATTTGCTATAGTTTGGTCTTCATTTATCGCTTCTCTACCTTTGACTTTCTATATAGCTTTGTCCATATAGGGCTTGAATCTACAGTGTCAAAACTGTGTGTCAAGTCTTTTCAAGTGACCATACTTGACATTTGATTTTAGAAAACACACTATAGTCTTTGAGTAATTGATGCACTTTCTCAAATTCCCTTCTTGTTTTATTTTATTGTATATTGGACTTTAGATAGTGAAAATTAATTGCGGTGTGTAATCCAAAAATAAGTTGAGTCAAATAAGATGTATCTTGTCAATTTCTTTAATGGAAGTAAATGACCTTTGACAATTTCTTGATGCTCTATACTAAGACTTCTTGGCTGGTTATGTTTCTAAGTATTAGCTTGTTAGGCCGCCGATAAAATGGATCAAGGATTTCTGGAAAAAGCTCTTGGTTAAAACTTACTTACTCCATCAACACTTTAATGTATAGCAAGCAGTTTGGGGGTATACATAAGGTTATATTATTAAAAACCATTTGTTTTCAAGGCTTTATTTTTACTTCATTAGTAGCATAAAAGGGTATGCCCTCTGCTGCATCTACTAAGGCTGATGGATTTTTTGCGTTACTTTCATAGGTAGAACATTGCATAGGTAAAGTAAAAAAAGGGTAATCAACCAGACAATAGTAATCCTTCTTGATGGAGTCTTCATTATCCAGTATAAGGGGGCTTCATAGTTGAGTTATAATAAGTATCCTTCTTTTAAAATTGATAACCCCTCTCATATTCAACATAAAATTCGTCTTAATGAGTATATTTTATTATATGTTGTCTAGGACAACAATGGGAGCTGAATTTACTAATTTTGTCAACTTGAATTGGAAGAGATGAATAAACTCCCATTGCCTTGTATTATTTAAGCCAGCGGTACTATACTCCTGAGTGTAATCAAGGTCTGGGGCCAGCTTAATCTTCTTGATTAGTGGGTATGAAACAACATTGATGGGTAATCCTGTAACCAAAATAGTCATAACTCAAATATTCTGTATTACCACTTCCACTTTAATAATGGTTCCTCCAAAATTTTGTGGAAGGTCTAGCACCAGTTTGAGGCGGGACGTTGCATTCAAATTTCAGGCAGCCTTAGGTTATTTATTTTGATCTCCAGAAGACTGTGAACGCTCAAGATGGTTTAAATCTAACTGGACAAGGTACAGATCATCATCGCTGGTTGTATTGAGTATCCAAGGACACCCAATAGCCTTACTAGGTAAGTGCCTTGTAAACCTTGGCGTTGATGATATTTTCAGCGTTCATATGGTTTGGAATGGCAAGTTTAGTAGGTGAACCTAAAACGTATTAGCTTGTGTCATCACGACTCTCTCTTTAGAGACATTATTGGGCCACTCTAAATGCAAGCAAGATGGGCATTTGGCAATGATTTTCTTCTATGTACTTTGGGCCAGTCAGCTAAAATGTACATAGCCCTAAGTTTAACTTCCTTTTCCCTGCTCAGTAAGGTCAGGGTTCTTCTTAAAACACATACCCTTGGTATGGTTCTTCATCTTTCAGTTGTTGCAACTTGGTATTCTCTCCTACTTTGGCTTCTCTTCATCCAAGGTAGAAACTCTGGGTTTCATGGCAGCCTTTATGAGGTCTTTGATTTGTGTATGTCAACTACATCTTTTAGGGCTTTTTTAATGACTTAGACAGAGTTATAGCTTGTTTTGTTAAACATTACATGCATGGTTTGGTTGGGGTTATCTGACAATTACAAGTTCTATAAGGTGAAAAGAATATATTGGTGGTGAATAGGTCAAGTACTATATAAACTCTGGCCACTTCTTGGAGGAATCGTTTAATTAGAGTAATCCTTCCCCGCCTCAACTCCAGCTAAAAGCCTTAAAATTTGGCACTCTGACACCCCAAAACCTTCAGTGATATAGCTCAACTGATCTGGATCTCTGCCCAAGCGCCATCTTGCTTTTGGTGCAGGTTCTTATGAGAAAACCAACCCTATTACAGACCAGAAGAAGGTTTGGGGTGGTGAAAATACTTCCCTCATTAATCATCAACTATGAGCTGTGGTAATCAGACGCACTACCACCCTTGTTATATGGTTGATTGGCGTATTATATTAAAATTCTCCCCCATTCTTATGTTAAACCAGGATTTAAACTCACACCTACAATCTAAGCTTTATCAATAAGATACGGCTCTCCAATTCAGTGATAGGCTCAATCATCATTTAGCCAATTTAGGAAGCCATCTCGCCCATTATAAATTCCATCGCCTCCCTCTAATAGATTTAAATTAGTGTAAATACTAAGCGTGATCAATGTAGTAAGGGTTCCCTCTTTGGTATTCCCCAGTTTTACTATTAATAAAAATATATAAAAATCTAAATTTTCCTTTATAAGCTAGTAATATTCTCTTTTATAAGACTTAAAGGGCAGTTGAGAGTTGTAACCCTTCTGCCACAATCTTACTGTTGAAATTCTGGGTAAACAGCAACTGAAAGCACATTCCTTCATCAGAATTCCAACAAGGGTTAATATGTAAATCAGAAATGATGGCAGATACAGAATTGTCCAGATTAAGCATCTTTGAGGTCAACAGCATTTGAGCTTCTATATAAAAACAATCAGCAAATTTGGCAAGGGTTTCATATCAGCGTAGCGCGACACTTATGGAGGCCTGTGTAGAAATTTAGGATCTATGTGATCAATCACCCTTAGTAATTAGGACCAACTGTATCTTGCAACTAGGGTTCTCTCCTTAGCTCCCAATTCTACTGCACAAGTTCTTGATAACTGCATTGATTAAATTATTGAAAAACAAATAATTATGAGTAGTAATATTATAAAAACTATTACTTAAGTTGTGTTTTCTTAGGACTATGTTAATTATTTGTTTACCGCTAAACTGGTGCATGCCCTTCCTATCCCTAAAGTTATCTCTGAATGGCGGGGAAATCATCCCTCATCTTTTCGCTTCTCACAGAATCCTCAGAGATCTTGATAACCAAATACTGTTTACAAAGGATATCCTATTCTAAAACTCCTATCCTAAGAGTACAATTTAAAAAATATATATAGTCTTAATTAAGAAGTAATCTCTAAATCTAGCCACTTTACTTCAGAGAAAATGAGTTTATATATAAAGAAATTGGAACAAACTCCTGTTGGCGCCCTACTTGAGAAGAAGTCGGCCACTGCAATTTGATTAGCCTTCATTAGGTCGCGCCCTCAAGGATTTTACTCAATGAGCTAGTCAGGTTTTGCCGCCTTATAGCCATGCAATCTTCTTCATGTTATCAATATATGCTTTCCCACATTCATTAATTAACCCAGAAATTGTTTTAGAAGCATGATCAGAAAGTTACTAACTTCACAAACCCTTTGTTAATTAGTGAAAAAGCCTAAACTAAATTTTCACAAATATATTATTAATATAGGATTGACAATTTAATTAATCGCTTATTTTTAGAGATCATCACTGAAAAAGATTAGTAATTTGGCATATTATTTATTGGATCAACCATGGCAAATTTACCTAGTATTCATTAGGACGATTCCACCATGGAATAGTTATCAACCAAAAATGATAACTCCCATATCCACTAGTGAGACTAATCCCCTAGTGAATAAGCTGATTTATTATAATTCAGGAATTTGGGTTATATGGGAATATCAAAAATCCTAACATATCCCCTCTTGACTAGATTAACCAGCTAAGATAAGAAATTATGGGAAAGGGTTCCGCCTCAGACCATGGCCTTCATACGTCAGAATAACTTTGGCTGAGCTTGGCTCTATCTAGAATCAACGCTGCTTTTGGCAATTTTTGGCAATGCAGCCTCTCAACCATGCCTCTTAATCAATGCCGCCTTTCTTGGTTGCAGTTCCTACAGAATAAAGCAGTTATAATCTTGGTGGAATCGTTGAGATACATCATAAGGTTCTTACGCAGGGTAAAGCCCATTGAGAAACGGATGATGATATAGAGATTGTTGGCCCATGAAACAATGTAATGATTATAATAAATATAAAGGAATTGCTTTAGTCACACTAATTCTTTTTTTAATATATAACAGAATATTTTCTTCTGCTCTGCTCACTTTTTTCTCATAACAATCCTCCCCCTTCACTTCTATGATCTCACTTATATCTCAGCATTCAGTTGATACCAATCCTTTCTCTTAGACCATTAGCTTCATCATATTCTTATTGGTTACAGCAGATCTTCACTCATTAACTTTCATAATCATTCAGTTTGAGATGATTTACCAACTATTTGTCATACATTGACATCTCCTAATTGCCTCATTTGAAAGCGATCTAATAACCATCCATTCTAACCCAATATTGCCTCATCATAAGGCGCTCAAATAATCATAATTTCTATCATAGTTGGTGGATTATACACTTTCTGCTGTAAAGAATTAGGGCTTATTGTCCAGTCAGATCAGAATTGCGACATTACCCCCCTTGACTTGACAATAAGTCTCCTATTTTTTATGTGCCCAGAGGAACTTCACATGCACTTTATTGATGATCCAATCACTTAGGGGTTCCTTGATATTGTAGGCGCCAATGCTCCACAAACTCAATTATCTGAACAGATCATTCCAGATGTTGGCCAACTTGTGTTTCCACCAAAACCTGTGCTGGTCATAGAACAAAACCATAACCCCATCTTATACTGAGCTAAGCTGTTATGCCGCACCTGATTTCCAGCCTTATTCTTAATCTTCTTGCTAAGCTGTATGAGTACGCTTCAGTTTTTAGCTTGATCAGCGTGTCCACTAGGTTAGTCAAATAACAGTGGGGATCTATTCCACCGGTATCTTTTACACAAGCAAAAAGCAACGCCAGAAGAGCAGGATATCGTCCATACAATAGTTTAAAGGAACTTTCCCACGGCAGAATGATAGCTAATGTTGTATGCTAAAACAGCTTAGGAAAGGAGGGAACTCCAATCAGAAGGATGATCTGTCACCAATTTTTTTATTATGTTCAACAAGGTTATATTAACCCGCTCAACCATCCCACTGGATTCTGGGTGATATGGGGTTGTCAAAACCCCACGGATGGCCATCAGTTCATTGAGCTTAGGAGGGATGTGGAAAGTGAAGTTATTTCCGTTGTCAGTAAGGTTGAACTGGGGACAGCCGTGTCACTTAAATATACATTCCATCACAAACTTAGCCACCGTGATTGCCCCCAAATCGCATATTGCCCATGCCACAACCCAACTGGTTAAGTGGTCAATCACTACCAAAATTTACTTGGACCGGTTAGCTTCCATTGGCAGGGGGACATTGACATTAATAGAAACTGTGAGCCATGAAAAGTAAGGTTTCACTAGCAGTAGGAAGTCTTCTGGTAGAAGGGCTTTTCCACTTGGCACTGGTGGCAGCAGGAAATGGTTTCAAGCATGGCAAATCGCATGCTTTCCTAGTAGTACTGATATCACAAAAATTAGGGTCTTGCATACTCCACCATGTCCAACTGCTCAGTGTGTGCTCATTAAAATATGTTATCGGGTGGAAGGCCTAAGATATACACCATAAATTCCCCCATCCACTTTTACAACTCGCCTTTCTTCTGGAACGTATTGGCCCTTATTATTATTTAAAGCTTTAGTGACTTGAGGCGGCTCATCGTCATACTTTCCGCTGAGCATCTTATCAAACACTATGTTTCTCATATCCACCGTAACTGCAATTGTGGGCAATCTTGACAAGAAATATGCATTCTGGTGTATGGCTCTAGGACAGGGAAAATTTTTTTGAAATTTTAAGCCTTCAGTTTGAGAGCCCATCAGTCTAGCCGTACTTCAGGATCCTTGAGATTCTGCAACCAGCATAACTAAGCATGATCTGTTACAACTTTGAGCTTCACTACAATTAAGTACACTCTAAATTGCTTATATGTTTAAATTACCGTTAAGAACTCCCGCTTTTTACATGGTATAATTATGTTCATGGTAGTTCAGGCTCTGACTGCAGTATGCAACTGGATGCTCCTCCCCCTCGTCATTTTTTTGTGATAGAACTGCCCCAACGGCGAAAGGTAATACATCTGTCTGAACAATAAACGCTTTTTAAAATTTAAATAGTGTAGCACCGGTGCGCTAATTAATTCCATTCCAAATTGTATCAAAGAAACATTGGCAACTTTTCGTCCATTCAAACGCAGCACTCTTAAGTAACTCAAAAAGTGGTCCTCCAATAAAGCTGAAGTTGGGGATAAAGCATCATTATTAACCTAACATCACCTCAACTACCTGTACGTCGCATTTGCTGCTTGTTAAGGTCATTTTCTAAAGAGCTCTCATCTTAGCTGAAAAGGTTTAAGCCCCTTTGCATCTAACATGAAGCCGAGTTACTTCAGCTGATCTTAAAAATGACATTTCTGAGGTTTGATATTGATGTTGGCCCCAGACAGCCTGAGAAATACCTCCTCCAAATGGTTAAGGTGTTAGAAAAGTGTGGTAGAATACATTTATGTCATCAAGGTACTTGAGGACACATGACAACTTAAGATCGCCAATGATAGTGTCCATCACCTGTTGGAACGGTGCTGGGGCGTTACACAGCCCTTGAACCATATGGGTCAGTGAAAAAGCCCCTTGGACGTGCTAATGGTGCATTTCTCCTGTTCCGTTATGGAAAATTCAATTTTCCAATAACTGGAGGTCAAAGCCATTGCTGATAAATAACATGCTCCCCCTAACTAAGAGAAAGCATCATCAATCTGTGGCAAGGGGTATGAGTCCTTCTTGGTGATAATATTGAGCTTCCAGTAATCTATTGCTACACGGCTGGTGCCATCCTTCTTTACAATCAGAAATGGAGAGGCCACAGACTTTTTGATGGTATGAGCATCCTTTGCTCAAGCAGGTTTTTCAATTTTCATAGTAGCTACTTATTCAACTGCTCTTTCTTGGTGGATTTGCCAGGACCTGATGGGAGGATGATAACCATTATTCAATCAATGGACCACCCTTTGCACACCCTAAATCATAATCATTGACAGCAAAGTTCTCCTTTTATATCTTGAAATAAAGCTTCCGCCTGAACATTCTGGTATTCAAATAACCCTATTAAATTTTCCTGTGGTACAACTGCCATTATGTCAAGCTGCGGTTTGATGGGCAGACCAAATACATCCAGCAACCCAAACTCATGAACTTGACCATTCAATTGGGGTAAATGTATATACGCCACTATTTGGTGCCAGCGGATTTAGACTGGCTCATTTTAGATACTTACTACCAAGACCTAGATCTACCTAAGTCCTGGGAGTATAAAGCCTGTGGCCATGTGGGGCTCAAGCCGCAATTGCTGAAAGACCCAATGACCTCCCCCTAAATCCCAGAATAAACTTTCACCCCTAACTCAGTGTTTATTATTATTTGGTGTCCGGAGGGGATGTATATAGGGCCAGAGATTCTAAGCGGTAATCCTTGATATTCATATCTGATGGGAAAGGGCCCAGGTCTTGCTCTCTAGTCAGTGCTAATAAACTGGAAGCACCCTATCACCATATGCAAGGCTAATATGACCCTTATGCGCTAGATCCTTTGGCACTCCGCTGGATGTAAAGTAAATTGAGATCTTCTGTCCCAAAATTTGAAGGTCTCCGCCTTCATATCAACAACAGCCCCAAAATATCGCATAAAAGTGGTTCTGGTTAACAGGTCATAGTTATTGTTTGGTAGCACTATCACTGGAGCTAAAATAACAATTAAACAAACTGTAAGGGTAGCATGCTGAACGCCCCCTCAGAGACCGTGCTTTCCATGCCAGCTGTCCCATATAGCATACAATGTTCCACGTCAGGCTTTAATGTCAACTTCACCACCACTTTTTGGACACTATGTTAACTGATGCACCTGTATTGGTTATAGTGCGGAAATGGGTTTTTTGGTATGACAATGTCACAGTATGTACACTCAGAGTAGGATGCATTCTGATTGTTTAAAACGTGGACTTTAATGAATCTCTTTTGCACAGGAAGCTCATAATACCCTCGCCAACTTTAGGGTACTCTTTAACAATAGCGTCCACAGGGAGGACAACGGTTACCTCTAAAAAAAGAGGGGCATCATAGGACGGATCCAGCTCATATGTAGAAATTTGATCAAGCTAATGACAAGATTAAGGTTTCGGTTGCTCTTGGGGTCCTTCTTCTGCCAGGTCCTTGGTTTGCGCTTGTGTCAATACATTCACCCCTCCAACTGAATGCTGATATAGGAATGCATCGTCAAACTGAGGGATCTTCACTAAATGTACGGGTATAGGTACAGGTGGACGTTTTGAGTTGGGATAGCGGAGGTAGAGAGACCTGTCTCTACTCCACTCTGACTTTTCCTAATTTTACTGATCCTGCAGTAGGTAATAGACCCAATGATTGGGGAAATCTCTTTCCAGGTGCCCAGAGCGACTAAATTAAAAAAATTGACCCCATAGGGCCTGCTTCCCTAATGTTGTAATATGGGTCACACCAAAAGTTGGACTGGGGTCAGACAGTGTAAATAGACCCTGCCCAATAGTTAAACATCTGATGGTAACTCAGTTGTGAGTGAGTCACCTAGTGTTATTAATCCTGGGTTACTAGATGGACGCTGAACAGAGAGAAATAATCCCCCCAAATAATAAAGTCTAGCCTTGAATGCTTAGGTTTCCACTCTGTACTGGGAATAGGAAAGTTAGCAGATAGATGGCATTAAATTAGAACAACTTTAAGAAATGGTACATCTTCCTCTATTATGGAGCCATGACATTGTAAAGATCGTGGTATGGCTTCACTGTGGAGGTCATCACTATGCATACGTCAGATTTTGGATAAAATCCCTGCCCTGAGTAACACATGGGCTTCCGCTGTAACTTGGTCAGCAAATGATGTGAGGGTCTCATTAAGATGAAACCTGATGGTCAAGAATTCAGCTTTACGCTGTGTGACATCTTAGCAGTACCCCTGAACAACTGCAACACAGCACCCTTCACTTCTCAGTATGAAAAGGAACTGTTTGGAAGGTAACAGGTGACATGGCCGGCATTTTCAACATTTAGAGTGAATATTAACATTTTCCCTTTCAACTGGTCAGAGGCTCCTTCCATTGAAAACTTAAATCATTTATAGAACCCATGAATATTCCCAGCACAATTGAATAAAGGTAAAAATCACTAAAACCTTTTGAAAAACCTATTCTGCCTTTTGAGCACAGCTTCATAGACAAGTTTGAGTTCTGCATATTTGACTGATTTAGTATGTCATGAAGATCCCTGGTCCAAGAAGCCTGATGAACCATGGCCAGCGAATGGAGAATTATTTCTGTTTAATTGTTTATGAGCCCCTGTTCTGAGCACCACTGTCATAAAATTGGCGGAATTGTTTAGATAGCCATAAGGTTTTTACGCAGGGTCAAGCCCACTGAGCAACGGATGGATAATATGAAGATTGTTGGCCCTTGAAACTATGTAAAGGCTGCTATAAATATGAATAAATTGCTTCAGTCACACTACTTTATTTCTTTTATATAACAGCAGATTCCATCTGCACCACTCACTTCTTTCTTGTAAAAATCCTTCCCCTTCACTTCTCTGGTATTGATTATATCTCAGCATTTAGGTTGATACCAACTCTTTTCCTAGTCTATTTTTTACGCCATATTCTTACTGGTTCCAGCAGATTTTCACTCATTAAATTCAGTATCACCTAGTTTGAGGCGATTTACCAACTATTTGTTGTACATTGACATTATTTATCACCTCTTTGGAAGCAATCCAATAACCATCCGTTCAAACCCAATATCACCTCATTCTAAGGCGTTCAAATAACACAGGCCTGCATTTTTTCGGTTGCATCATGTTTTCAAGTTTTGATGATGGATTCCTATGTACGTTTGTGCACTGAATCCAAAAATGACCTTAGTTTCTTTCCATCACGTCATAATTTTTTGCAAATCGCAATTTGCTAAATGTAGTATATGTCAAAAAATATTACAAATATGAGACTTAATGACAGAGTGAAATAGGTTTGTTTCATATAAAATGTAATATTTTGCGGCTTATAATAGACATAATATATTAGGATATAGAAATATAGAAAATAAAAAACTCACGATTTT
Organism: Massospora cicadina; assembly: GCA_022478985.1. Classification (NCBI taxonomy): domain Eukaryota; kingdom Fungi; phylum Entomophthoromycota; class Entomophthoromycetes; order Entomophthorales; family Entomophthoraceae; genus Massospora; species Massospora cicadina. Next base: position 30,682 of record JAKSZP010015139.1, read on the forward strand.
AGTCGTTGTGTAGACATGTTTTTGGACCAGCCAAATGTATTATATATCGAAAAAATCACAAATATAAGATGTACTGACAGATTTAAATACATAGGAAATGCTCCCATCTGTCAGTTTATGATAAAACGAATTGTTGACTTCATAAACTGGCAGATGGCAGCACTTTTGTCATTAAATGTGTTGTACATCTCAAATGTCAATGTTGGAGCAACCGTTGGTACATATCCTCCGCGATTAAAAGTGTTTGTGTTGGCAGATATATGCTAAAAAGCAAACATACAGTGTTCAAAATGGCGTCAAGAGGCTGTAAAAAGTCTTTAGATTCATTTTGTTACATTTGTGGTGAGTTAATGGTGTCAAGGCAAAAAAGACATATAACATCATTTGTGCGGCAAGTGTATCTTGTGTATTTTGGTGTAAAACTAGGAGATCAAGACAAAACTTGGGCACCCCATTATGTTTGCTATACATGTGTTGAAGGACTGAGACGGTTGTCAAAGGGTGAACAACATGCTTTCAGATTTGGCGTTCCAATGGTCTGGTGAGAGCCACAAAATCATAGTAATGATTGTTACTTTTGTTCAACCAGTGTTCACAGTTTCAATGTAAAGAATAAAAAGAACATCGTCTATCCAAATCTGCCCTCAGCATTAACTCCTGTCCCTCATGGTCCATACATACCAGTGCCTATGCAACCAGAACATTTACCTGAAGTTGATGGTTCAGAAATTGAATCAAGTGAAGAAACTGAAGGTAATGAAGAGGAGTATGAACCTGGCAATCCTGCTCCACAACCATTTACACAAACTGACCTGAACGATTTGATTCATGACTTACATCTGACTAAAGAGGCTTCAGAATTGCATGGTTCATGGCTTAAAGATAAAATTTACTCGCAGCTGGCACTTCGTTTTCCTGGTTCAGGTACAGAGAAAAATATTTTATTCCATACTTTTGGGAAGAAGGAGACTTAGTATTCTGCAATGATGTGTTTGGACTGTTTAAGACATTCAACATTCTGTATGAAAGCACTGATTGGAGACTATTCATCAATTCATCAAAACGAAGCCTAAAAGTTGTCCTGCTTCACAACGGAAACAGGTATGCGTCAATACTCATAGGGCATTCTGTACACTTAAAAGAACGGTATAAAAATTTAAAATTTGTTCTCCAGAATTTTAAGTATGATGATCATAAGTGGATCATGTGTGGTGATCTCAAAGTAATATTGATGATCCTTGGACAGCAAGGTGGGTACACAAAGTTTCCTTGTTTTTTATGTGAGTGGGATAGCAGAGACAAGGAAAATCATTGGAAACAGAAAGATTGGCCACAACGAGCTTCATTGTTACCTGGAGTAAAAAATGTACTCCAAAAACCTCTCATCGAGTTGACAAAAGTTCTCCTTCCACCTCTACATACTGAATTAGGCTTGATGAAGCAATTTGTGAAAGCCTTACCAAAAGATGGTAAATGTTTCCAGTACATTTGTAACAAATTTCCTGCCTTGTCAACTGCAAAACCAAAAGAGGGTGTATTTACAGGTCCAGACATTAGAAAACTTTGCAAAGATGGAAATTTTGAAAAAGAAATGGAAGTTGCTGAAAAAGAAGCATGTGTCGCCTTTAAAGACGTAGTAACCAAGTTTCTGGGCAACAAGAAGGCTCCGAATTTCAAGTCTATCGTTGAGACTATGCTGCAGAAGTACCAAAATATAGGTTGTTCCATGGGTTTTAAGGTTCATTCCCTACATTCACATTTGGACTACTTTCCTGAGAATCTGGGTGCTGTTAGTGTGACATGGGTGAGAGATTTCATCAGGACATCAAAGAAATGGAAAAGCGTTACCAAGGAAGATGGAATACTACAATGATGGCGGACTATTGCAAGATGTTGCACCAAGATGATCCCAGAAGAGCACATGCATGGAAAAGCCTGAAACAGAGAATGGCTGGTCCAAAAAGATGTTGACACAACGACTAAAATCATGAGTTTTTTATTTTCTATATTTATATATTCTATTATATTATTTCTATTATAAGCTGCAAAATAATACGTTTTATACAAAACAAACTTATTTCACTCTGTCATTAAGTCTCATATTTGTGATAATTTTTGACATATACTACATTTGGCAAATTGCGATTCTCAAAAAATTCTGATGTGATAGAAAAAAAACTAAGGTCATTTTTGGATTCAGCGCACAAACATACATAAGAATCAATCATCAAAAATTACAAAACAGAACCATCTCAGGCTTGTGTAATTAGTCTTAAAGATAAGTACCTTTCTTTAATTGGGTACTGAGTACCTTTGCTATTAGATGATGTCCCCACTAATAAAGGCAAACTCAAACGACATGTTTACTCATTGGAATATCCCACTTCTATCTCATGTCTCAAAAACTGAATCCTGGGTCCATGGACTATACTTCCACCTCCGTCTGCTTGTGCCTCTGAAGGCATGCCATTATATCCAACTCTCCGATTACTATCCCTCCAAAAGCTTAAATCTTTGTTGATACAGGTGTACAAGTATTTATACCTCCTGATCATGTGTTTGATATTTGTGGTCACCTGAATTACTCTCATTTGGAGGCCTAACCTTGCTTGGGTATCCTTAATCCTGCCTATGATGGGACTATCTCAATTTTACTAGCCAATCTCATTTCCTGACTTATGCAATTGAATCGCAATAATCCCATTGCCTATGTGCAGCCTACTCCTGTGAATAACATATTATCCATTTTGGGATGTGGAGATTTACGCAAATTTGGGCTGGAAGATCTCCCTATTGTTGCTCAAATTGTTGTTGAGTTAGGGTATTCACTTACTTCAGAACAACAGCTTAAAGCTGAGGCCCTGATTGAAGAATATGCAGATATCTTTACCCAAGGTCCAGGGGATTTTGGCCTAAAGTAAGAGGTGCAACATCAGGTGAAAACTGGGGATACTCCCCCTATCTGAGATCGACCATATTGCAAATCCAAAATTGAGGAGGCTCAAGTCTCATTGGAACTGAAACAACTACTTGAGGCCGTTTTACTAACGCCTTTTAAGAGTCCCTGGGCTTCCCCTTTACTACTCATCCAGAAAAAAGATGGGGGTCAATGAGTGGTTATGGACTATCATCAACTCAATGCTGTTACTCAAAAGAATTCTTATCCTTTACCTCACATCAATGATTTCTTGAGATTGTTGTCTGGATCACAATACTTCTCTGCTATGGACCTTGCGAGTGGTTATTGGCAAATTGATCTTACCCTGGAAGATCATCAAAAATGTGCTCTAATTTCTAATGAGGGGCTATTTGAGCCAACTTATATGCCACAGGGGCTTTGCAATGCCCCTGGTACTTTTCAACGAGCCATGGATGGCTTATTTGGGGATTTGAAACTTTCTTGTGTTTTAGTTTATCTAGATGATGTTACTGTTTTTTCATGCACTTTCAATGAGCATTTGGCTCATATGAAGGAAGTTTTTGGCCGACTGCGTCATGCCTCTCTTAGGCTTAAACCATTGAAGTGTGCTTTTTTAAAACTGAGATGGAATTTATGGGACATAAAGTTAATTGCGAAGGTATTTTACCCTTATCTAATAAGATACAAACTATTTTAGACATGTCTGTCACTAAAAGCTTGCGTGATATCCAAGTGTTTTTAGGATGGTTGATTATTATTGACACTTTATCCCCCATTTTGCAGAAAGTGCAGAACCTTTAATTTGCCTATTGTATAAAGAAGTTCCTTTTGTATGGGAAGGACCACAGCAACAATCCTTTGATCTGTTGCGCCAAGCCTTAATGAGTGCCCCATCTTAGCCCATTCTGACTTTTCCAAACCTTTTATACTATTTATCAATGCCAGTGATATTGCTATTGGTGCCATCCTGGCTCAACATGATACCAATACGGTTGATAACCCTATTGTGTAATATAATAAAACACTTTCTAAGGCCAAACGCAACTATAGTGTTACCAAAAGATAATGTCTCGCTGTGTTGTCCGCCATCAAGCATTTTCGCCCTTATCTTTATGGCAAGCATTTCACTATTGTAACAGATCACGCTTCCCCAAAGTGGTTACAACAAATGAAGGATCCTGATGGGCGCTTAGCTATATGGGCATTAAAACTCCAAAATTATGGCTTTACTATTTAATCATTATGGAGCTATAAATCAAAATGCTGATGGCCTTTCTCAATTGCCTATCTTAACGTTATTTTCTGCAGAGGAAGATCGTATTTATGACCTCATCTGTAGACCTGAACTCTGGTTCCATGAATCTAAGGATGTTATTTCGAATCTACAATCCTTAACTGAAGACACTCAGGTTAAAGAAGGTTTATTATATAAAAATCAGGATCTAAGTGGTTGCCCTTTAATCAGCCCTCTGTGAGGACTGATACCATTATGGAGGCCTATCAAGCTGTAGGTCATGGAGCTGTTGCTAAGACATTACAGTGGTTTAAGAGTCATTATTACTGGGATAACATGCTAAATTCTGTAAATGATGTGCTGGAATCTTGTCTTAAGTGTCAACAACAAGGTGGTGGAAATCCAACATTTCAGCACAAAATGTGGGACCTTCCAAACCCTTTTCCTCTATGAGTATTGATGTGGTGGGTCCTTTCCCTATGGGCACCTATGGACATCAATATATTCTGTTAGCTATCGACCATTTTACTAAATGGATTGAAGCTATTTCAGTTTCCACAGTTACTGCCAGGGTGATGACATCCTTTCTTTTCAAGCAAGTTATCACCAGGCATGGTAGCCCAAAAGTCCTGTTATTGGATAATGGGACCAATTTCATTTCTCAGGTGGTGGCTGAGCTTACCAAACTAATGGGGACTTATCAGCCCTTTACAACCCCTTATAATCCTTCAACTAATGGTGTAGTCAAATGGGCAAATGTTACCCTTGTAGCTATTCTTCAAAAGATGGCATTCAATGATCCTAGTAGGTGGAACCTTTACTTACCTAGTGCGATGTTAGCTTATAGAGTTAGCTATCATTGTATTATTGGAATGTCTCCTTTCAAAGCTTTATATGGTCAGGAACCTATCCTCCCCTCAAGTGATCAACCTATACTTGAAGAGGATACTCCACAAACTACTGATTTAGCCATGATGAGATTAGCTGATGAAATCATCTAATTACAAGCATTAGCTTTAAGTTCCCTTGCTGCTACCACTTTGAAAGAAGGTTTTAGAACTAATGCTAGTAGACCTACATTGCCAGAATATCAAGTTGGTTAACTTATACTTTTTTACCACCATAGGCTGGGAGGAAGGATTCACAAGTTGGATACCTTATGGGCTGGCCCTTATCAGATTATTTATTATTGGGGTATGGAATACTCTATTGCTGCTATTGATACTGGTACTGTTATCAATAGAGTGCATAGTAGGTTTCTTCACAAGTATGTGCCCCCTAGGCAAGATCTTTAGGGGCATTGTTGGAGATACAACTAGGATGACCAAAAGTATTTCAAATTGAGCTTCAATATCTTGGTCTAATAAGATGGAGAAATCTAAAATGAATATTTCCAATTCTCAATTGGACCAAAGAAAGACTCTTTGGAGTTATCAACCTCCTACAATAGGTGAATCTAATCAACCCAAAGAAACTTAGTAATTTGAGATGGTCAAGCAGTTTGAAATAACTAAACATTTTGAAGGGGCTAGGCCTCATTAAGAAGGTCAATTGCATCTAACTAGAGCTCTATTAGATATGATCATCATGAATCTTATAATAATAATGATAATCAACAATATCAGTCCTCTGGTAGTAAAGATCTTACCTTGGGTGAATTAAGGAAATCCTCAAGAAGAACCACTAAATTTTCCCTATAAATATCTCTGGTTTTTAATTAATAAAGTACCTCAATTCTCATCTCACGTAGTTTAATTTTGGTCTATTTTCATACAGGATTCTGTATATTCAGTTGGCATTAACCATTGTGATAGAACTAATAACTTCATCGCACTTAAGTCAATCTTTACTAGAGCCATGAAACTAATAATTTTGTAGCCTTTGTAGCACCTGTTTATCATAAAAATCTCACAAAATTCCAATAAAGGTTTATAGTCTATTGCTTGCATATATGACAAATTTTTAGCAAAAATTGAGAAAAAGTTTCATGAACAATGTTTTCATATAATAATCTTGATTTTTGATAAGATAAAGTAGATTTGCTTTTTAGTTATTAGATCAATCACAAATTTACATATAGGAAAGATTGAGTTAAAATGATATGACCATAAAACTCTTAATAGTTTTTCCAGTATTTATTTAGGTTCTGATATTGATATATATTATATTTAAATTTTATTCGAGGTGGGCCAACCTGGGGACTATACCGCACCGATTGAGGGGAGATTGAATGAATGGGAAAGGAGGATAAAATCCGGAAAACCTCCATGCACGGCGTATGATAGGCCAGGAACTCCATGGACCGCCTTTGCTATTCGCTATCTCGGCTCGGGGCATTGGTGCGCAACGTCAACGCAGTCATAGTCGTCCCCTACCCAAAGTTCCTGTACCGGGATCGAACTCGGGGAGGCAGTGGTAGAATCCCTATTCTACCACTGGGGTATCCTCCCCCGATATTGATATAAATTATAGATTTAAGAGAGATGCTAAATCTAATTTACAGTAAAGTCTTTATATTTAAATAATGCTAAAACTAATAAGTTTGAATTTAACTACATACATCGAAATTTAAATATTAGATATATCAAATATGACACGACTACAAAATAAGATGTAATAACAAATAAATTAAAAACTAAAAGATAAGTTCATGTTTTTAGAACATAATCACTATATATCATGACATTTATAACATAGTAAGGAATGTATCAAATACCATAATAAGCAGCATAATCTGGTTTCAACTCTTTGTTAGAAAGATATAGTAGCCCAATTATATTTGGGTTTTTCTTGGGGCTAATTGTTAATACAATATCAGGAGTAGTAATAAGCTTCTTTTCAATTCTGTTTTTGACTATCTGTAACTGTGAAACCCATGACAGGCTTAAAAGGCTAATAGAGATAGCACATGGTCCATGAAATCTGTAAAAGTATTCATATGTACCAATCTGATGATAGCTATAGTTAAAAGCCTTGTAATTGTGGTAGTCCCATTTGGAGTCGTAGTTAGCAGACCAACCACTTGTTGGATTATAGTAAACAGTAATGGTACAAAGATAGTATTCATAGCATGGATATTGATCAACGACTTTAACTTCGCTTTTGACGGTAAACCCTTCCTTAACTACACCTAAACTAAACCCTTGTTTGGCATATATGGGACTCAAATCGACTTTAAACTTCATCTGTAAGTACTGAATGTAGTCTTTTAGTAAGTAGTGATTGGAGAAAAGCCCAATAATTTTAGCGTTCGTTACATTGTTTAAGGCTTCCATATGAGATTCTGCGGAAGTTAAGCCAGACTTTAGAAGATACACTACAGACCCTGGTATCAAGCTGTCCGATTTATTCACATTAATTGATAAAGATACATCAAGATTGAGTGCCCAATAGGTAAAAAATAAAAGCACACGCATAATCGTTCAATGTCAATTAAGATTATAAACAGTATGCAATGGTTATCACAGCATATATACTATTTTATTGGTACAATATTATCTCAAGAACAGCTAAACCAACAAAGTTATTGCTTATTCGGCGGTATTAATTTGCTTAAAGTAATTAGGCCCACATTTATCATTTGTTGAAGTGGCTTAAAAGCAAATACTTAGTTATACATATAAGTACACTAAAATTTATAGACTTTAAAAAGAAAATGCATCCAAGTAAAAATGATCTTCTATATATATTATCTGTTATTTAGCATTACCTTATGGTTAAGAACATTAACAAACATATAATATTTTACATTATTATATGTACCAAAAATGGGCTTAAATCAATTAACCACACTGAAAGCTTCCTATTCATCTTTTTCATAATCTTTTTTCTTTGTGCTTATTGCTTAAAAGATTATTAATAAAGTTCACTAAAAAAGAAACAAATGATTTATATATATAAGTACTAAACATATCGTATGTAGTTCTAAGGTCAACAATAATTATAACTTAATATTTTTAGTACTAGTGGGGCCCAACCTAAATAGGGTGACGTCCACGCATCAGTATAGCTTAATATCTATCTTTTGAATAAATATACTTAGCTTATTAATAATTAGATCTTATACATAAACTTTAGTCATGAATTTAAGATTACCACAGAATAAATACTCCTGTGCTTATTCTATGCTCAAATGATACCATCAAGTAGAAGGTGTGCGCTCTTATTAAACTTAAATAGATATTTAAGACCAATTTGAACATTCTTATTAATTACTCAATGGAAGTTCTTCAACATTATAAAGCTCTTATTAGGTTAAGAGTAAAACTATAGAAGTGAGCAGCTCAGATACTAAAAAATATTTGAGGTGGGTCGACCTTGGTTACAGCAGCTCACATACTAATCTTTATTATTCTTCTCTAAGTAGTATCTTATACAATAGCATATAAATCTATAGATGTAGAGGTTTTAAAAAAATAATAAGATATGTAAGACCTAAAAAAGCGTTCATACTAGAATTTTTCAGTAGCGCACTTCATGGAAAACTATATCATCCATAATTTGGTGCATTGCAATTACTATGGAGGTTTATTTGGAATCATTAACTTTATATTTATAGATTATGGCTAGTTGGTAACATATACTTAATAAAAAATTTCACTGCCGCACTTATGTACTGACTGACTGACATCTGAAACCTTCGAGTATGATAGGTTCAATCTATTTGGGTAAGTGGGTGAGAATTGGAAAATTATATCGAATCTGAAAGTATCAAATATGATAGGTTCAATCTATTTGGGTGAGTGGGTGAGAATTGGCAAATTTGATCATATCTGAAATTATCAAGCCTGATAGGTTCAATCTATTTGGGTGAGTGGGTGAGAATTGGCAGATACTATCTAATAATTCACCAAATTGCTCACCTGAAACTCAAAAAAAATTAGTATTAGAATTAAGTAGTTAGGATAATCAGCTCACCAGCCACAAGGGCAACAGCGAAGCTGTTAGTCCAAGTGGTTCAAGAGTAGTGCTGGCACAGCTTATAGGCTACAATGTGAGCTTATAATCTGATAATCTTTAAATACTATAGCAAAGTATGGGTATCTGGATGTTAGGTTTATATATTTTAAAAACCTGCCTAAACATGGTTCACCTAATTAATAAAATTATTTTGGCAAGTTAAGTAGAAGTTGATTTGGGAGCTAGGTAGTCTAAGCTGGGGCCTTCATGTGGTGTGACCAAGGAAAGCTCATGGAAACACGGGTGAGTAGCTAACACCAGAACCAAGAGAGGCACCCTAGAAGGGTTCTGTAGTGGCCTGGATGGGGAGTGGGATGGAAGATAATGACTGTAACCTATCCTGTTCTTGCAGGTGCTTCCACTCTCTTTTGGGGGGGAATATGGGCAGGAAGGGAGAGGCAAGGTTTGGGCATATCATCTGTCACACTACTATCCTATGAGGCGGGGCACTGCAAAAGCAAGTCTCAGTGACAAGGGTGGGGCAATCCTGATTGGCTGGGATTTGGCTCACCTGTCTACAAATATCACCATGGTTTTCTAGGTTGTCCTGAAACCTGGATAGCGGCCAGTAGCTTATGTGGGCTTACACTGGTGCAGGGAAAGGCGAGAGCACTCACATACCAAAATGATGGACTGACTTAAAAGGGCTGCAATGGTTCCCACACAAAAAGGGCCCAGAGAGCAAACTATATCACAAAAAAAATCTGGAGAGACCAAATCCATTAACAAATCAACAGCGGGGGTGGCCTCTGCTGCACAGGGGGCTTCAGTCTCCTTTGCAGCAGCGGCTGTTAATGGATTTGTTGTCAGAAACAAGCTTTTCAAAATGGGGAACTCCAACCCATCCAAGGATCTGACAGCGAGCATGCTGGAGAGCCTCAAGGGGGTTCACGCCATGGAAGTAAAGACTGGATGTTCTAAGAAGATGCTCATGGTCAGGGTGATTGAGGTGTGTGGGTTTGCCCCGCTCCATATTTTACGTTTAGCTCCTGAGTTGAAACAAATGACCTTCCAGTCTTAACTTCAAAAGGAACAGGTTTTGGCTGCCAATTTGTGAACAAAGAATGAAGAGGCCTTATGTATTGACATTGGCACCAAGATCAGAAGGTTCATTCTGAAGGACATACCACCTGTGATCACTAGAGGGGCCATGGTGTCTCAGCTGAAAGGCTTTGGCAGAGTGATTTCCTTTAATGAGAACAAACTGGTAAAGAACTTGAAGCAGAAGGACGGTAGCTTGAAAAAGTTAACCGTGGGATCTGGGGACTAAGTTTTGAAGGTTGAACTTTCAAAATCATACTGGGAGTTACCTCATTCAGTTGAAGTGGGGACCTGGAGTGTCCCTGTGGTACCACTGGACAGGTGCTTCTTGTGTGGTGCGAAGGGGCATGTCAGAGCCAAATGTCCTTAGGTTAAACCTCCTGCGGCAGTGGCTGAGCCTAGTGGGCCTAGCGCGGGGGTGCCAGTAATGGTGCCCTCAGAGAAGGAAAAGTTGGCTCTCCAGAAGGCGTTGGAGAAGCTGACT
>JAKSZP010015140.1:0-41186 GCA_022478985.1 Massospora cicadina
CAAACTTTCCACCCCTAAAAAAAACTATGCCCTCACAAAGGCTCTTGAAGGGGGTGTGATCCCTTCCTGTCAAGGTAAAGGTAATGTAAGGCCTCAGGTGCCAGCCATTAAGAAGGACAGGGGTGGTACATCCCTATAGAACCAAAAATGGTTCAACCCCCCATGGTCTTGCCCCTCACCCAGACCTCTGACCTAGGACATACCCTGGATGCTAGATGGGTGGCTGCTGCCTCTATTTGTTTGCCACACGCCTTTCCCACATATACCCCCAGCCGAAACCCATCCAGCTCCAAAAATCTGCAAATTTTTTGATAAAAAATATTAAACACATTTTTGTATGTGTAAAAAATTTCAAAAATCTCCACCACCAAGGGCCTATGCCTCCCCCCCAGAAGGCGGTATAATCAGTGGTCAATTTGAAAGGGGAAGATTAAGGCAATAAGTCTAGTTTGAGCAAAAAGTCGCAAAAGCAAGGCCAAATGGGGATTGACCTGACACCTTCTTCCAAAACTAAAAGGCGTATTTTGGACATTAGAATTTGTAAAAGTTATTCTAAAAAGAACTTGTTAACTTTAGTTAAGGCTATTAAATTGGAATTGGCAGTTAAAAACCGTTAAATAATGGGTTAAAAATCAAAATAATTAACTACTATTTTGGTTCAGCTAAGCAGCTCTCCTCCCATCACAACATAAGACCCACCACCTTGCTAATGGATAGGGTGTTATTTATTCTTTTTTTAGCTGTCCCTAGTAGTTGATAGATATATTAAAACACTTCTTTTATTTATTTAACTAAGGCTAGCTGACTAGGGGATGGATAATACTGAAACTGAAACTCCAGAACTAAAATGACCAAAAAAATAAAACATGAATTGACCACCCTTTTTGGACAGTGAGACACAAAAAGTAACGAGAAAATTACCTATTAGGTGGCATAGCAGCGAGCCGCTTATCCCATCATGGAGGAGGGGGAGGGGGGATTTTGCGGATCATCATCAGGCTCAGCATTGTAGAGGCGGATCGATGCTGAGAGCAAGGGGTTTGGGGCATCCGGGGGATGAGGGTTGAGGTGGAGTAGATAGTTGTTGAGATCAACAATTTAGGCCTGGATCAAAGCCTCTATGAGTTTGGCAACATGGTGTTCTGCCTGGATGTGGGCGTCAGGAAGTTGTTCTAATTTCTCAATATTGGCTCTTGTGTTGAATGTGGATGGGGAAAATCTGCCAGTTCAGCGACATGCTTGACAGCAGTGGTGGCAGTTACTTAGGGGCGTCGGATTTCCTCTTTTGCGGTAGGAGGAAAATTGGAGGGGAACAAGGGTGGTACATCCCTTTTAAATTATGCAAAAGATTTTTCACACAATTTGTGAAAAAGTGTAATATTTGGTGAGGCCACTGTGACCTCAGCAAGCTGGTGGTCACATTGGAAAATGGTTTTGGGTTTGGGGACATATTTGTTTGTTGGGGATGAGGTATCAAAGTCTGAATTCAGATAAGGTGTCAAATCAATTGGTTAACTCAGTGGTGGGACAATTTCCCCAGATTCGGTCAATTCCTCCAATAAATTCCAGGGATTTTGGTTAATTTGTGAAGAAACGGTGAAGGTGACTTCAGTTGGGTAGGTTTTGGCGCGGGAGATTTTTTGGATTGAAACTTGGTCCAATCCTGCACCTGATTGGTTGGCATGGGTGAGCATTGGCTAGCTTGGGTTTGAGGCGCTAGATTTTGCTTCTGATTTTAGTGCATGTCCTGTGGGGGTGGGGGCAGCCAAAATCCCCACTCAAATGCTGTTGGTGTGGCCTCATGGGTGGAGTTGGCCGTGTTTGCAGGGTGTGAATTATATTGACATGCCTTTTTGGTGTGATCCAATTCATAGCAAAGGGGGAAAAATTGTGTGACCATTGTCAGTGTGGGCCCAAAAGAAACGGTCAGGTGCTGATGGGATACAGGCATGTGGTGAGATATGCTGGGCCATGTTCAGCTGGTGGGGGTAATGGTGGCCATTGCTCAAAGTGCCGCAAGGCGTTCAGCACCACTTGGGACAATAAATTGTTGGATGGGGTCTGTGTCATAATTGGACAGCCCAGAATTAACTCCTCATAGAGTGTTTGAAGGGGAAGGTGTGAGGGGAGGTTCCCAAAGGTTACCACAAGTGTGGTATCATCTGGGAGGCGTGTTCGGGTGGTGGTTGTGGGGGTGTTTTTGTATATTAATGGCGTAGCTGCCGCAGCGGCTACATCCTCTTCAGTGGGGAATCCAATATCAAAATAGCCCTTGTAAGGGCGGAAGTTAATAAACCCTGCTGGCACAAAGGTGGCCGTTGCCAGCTTAATAAATTCATTGTCAGTGTACTGGAAGAGATGTCTGTACTCGACGTGGAGATAAAAGCAAATATTGGATTGGAGTAGGGCTAGGGGGTGGGGGCGGGTTGGGTGGGCTCATGCGAGGTGGAATGCTAAGTCAGTTGGAGGGATATAGCGGATGAATGTAATTGGCGGACTGGATGAGCCAGTCTGCACGCGTTTGCCTGCTGTGTGGTAAATTCTAGTGGGTTGAGCACCGCTTCCCCATACTGTGGCAGCAGGTGGTGGATCTGAGGACATAAATCTGGAGATTGGTGCATTGATGCAGTGCAAAGATGACTTTTATTTAACTTAAAACTGACCAAAGGGACGGCATTACCGATATGTGTGTGAAAATGGTAGGGGGAAGAAAAGTGATGACTAGATATGATTGGGCACCCTGGGGTACACAGGCTACCCAAGTTGCCGGCTGACTGCCAGGTGTGGGTGGAGTGGTGCTCTATTCCAGGGGGGTTGCCTTCACTATAGAGCAGGTGTGGAGGAAGGGTATGTGTGAAGGAACCAGAGCAGGAACCATGAGTTTATGAGTCTCTGCTGTCTTGGTCTCATATGTCCATAGAGCCAGGCTTGGAAATGCTCCAGTAAATGGACGTGGAACCTGTTGACAGCCTCATGGATGGTAGGGACCGTGCCCTTGAATGCATCCAAGGCAATAGTGTGTATCATCCGCATTGTAATGGGTATCAATAGGGCGCGCAGGGCGGATGAGATTGGGGATGAAAGTCAGGTCGCAAGGAGGCTCTTTGAGATAGAGAAATCCTGGCTGTCTTGGATCTTGAGCAGGCGTGCGACTTCACGCCATGTGGCTTTGGATGGGGGGCAGGTTTCTAGGCGGTGGTGTAGGGAGCCCTCTCCTCTGCATACTGTGCAGGTTGCGTGGATTGAGTGGGAATGGTCCTCCATTATGTAGGTTCTTCTTAGGCAGCGCCAGGTGTTGGCCCTTACCCTCAGCTGGAGGAACAGATGGTGCGTCATCCTCCATATTGCCTTTTGTATATATAGGTCGTAGGGGGATATCCTAAGCATCTAGGTAGTCAACTCTGGCAATGAATGGGGTCGATGTGAGTATATCTCTGTGGGGGTGGTCTTCTGGCTTTTGCAACGCAAAGTGGTGCTTGGGTCGTCCCCTTCCCTGCACTGTACCAGTGGTAGCGACAGTCCACCCCATGCGGCAGATGGTTTGAAGGAGGCGCTTAAAGTGAGGGGGGTTCCATGCAGGCCTGTTGCGTTTGGGCGGTTAGTGAGGTAGGTTAGTAAGCTGGAAGGATGGTGCTGGTTGGGTATTTTGAGTGCCTGCGCGAAGTTGGCCCTCACTGCCCTGGACTGGTGCTGTTTCAGGGGGTCCGGGGTTAGCACTTCTTCTATCCAGGTGCCCAGGATGCGGTTGGCATGGTGCTCAAAATCTATTAGGCCCGTGCCCCCGCTGGAGTGTGTTCCATACAGCGTCTCAACCCAAACTGGTGGGCGGGATCCAGGCCACAGCCAAGCCTGGAAGAGCGCATGGATCGATGTTATAAAGGTGGGGGAGAAGGGGATCACATGTGCGGGGAACCACAGCATCAGGAGGATGAGCGAGTTGGCAACTGCCACTCACCCTGTTAACCTGGGGATCTACCCTTGAGGGAGGCGATTAGGTTGGATATTTGTTGTAGCAGGTTATTTTTGATCATCTCGCTTGCATACCCCCCTGTTTCCAACCATATCCCAAGGTGGCGGACAGGGTTGGTGGGGGGTAAGGCAAAGAGTAGGGCGAGCGACTTTTTTCAATTTGGGTTGTGTGTGGTGGGGGATGTGGTCCAGTTGGTGGTGTACTTTATTAGGAGGATATTTTTAGTTTTCCAATTTATTAAGCGATGCGCTGCTCACCATGGTGTAATCCTCTAGGGTGCACTCCAGCTGTTGGGCGTTGCTGTTGTCAGCTATACCTGTTACACAGTCGTCCGCAAAGGCTAGTATCTTGACAGGGGGCTGGCCTGGCGCAGTTATGCCCCTGAGGAGTGAGTCGGCAATGCAGAGAAGTGGGTTAAAGCTGAAGTTGTACAGTAGTGGGCTTAGGGGGTCCCCTTGCTTGAGCCCTCTGCGCGGGGTGATCCTGCCAGTCAGGAAACCCGGACCACATACCACCATTGATGAGGATTCTGTGAGGAGCATTGCCAGTTGATGAACCTGGGTGGGAGGTTGAAAGCATGTAGGCACTCTTTTAGGTATGGCCAGCTAATGCATTTGTATGCCTTCTCCTGGTCAAGGAATACCAGGGCATCTGTCACTTTATTGCCATACATTGGTGATGGAGTGTATGTTAGACCAGAGGGAGCGCCATGGTGTGAAACCAAATTGGTTGGGTGATAGGGCTTTTTAAGGCTAGTGCCCCCAGTCTGGTGGCTAGATTTTTTGTGAGTAGTTTAGTTTCAGTATTAGAGAGTGCTATTGGGCGCCAGTTGGCCAGGTCCAGTCTGTCGCCCTTTTTGAATAGGGTAATGACATAGGAGTCCTGGCCTCCTGGGAGGAGATGGGTCTCCAACAAGTACTGGTTCATAGACGCTAGGAGGAGAGGGGCGATCTGTTTAAAGTATGTTTTGTAGAATTTGTAGGGTTACCCATCAGGGCTTGGGCATTTCCTACATGGTGCACCGCGAACTGTATTCCAGAACTCCTCCTGCGTTATCAGGTTCAGGAGACTATAGTCTGGCGGTGCCCTCTGTATTCTGGAAGAGTGTAAATTTTTTTTATTTTTTGGGTGTTGGGTGGGTTGTCATGGTAAAGTTCGGTGTAAGAGCAGTAGATTATCGCCTTGACCTCCGTTGGTCCAGTTGCCATGGTTCCATCGGCTTTGCAGACCTGTGTTCACTGAGGCAGGTTGTCTGTGAGTGTTATTGGCAGAAGAAGAATGCCGAGCAGGTCTCACCTTCTCTTATGTGCTTGCCTTTCCATGATACTTTGATTCTGTGTTGGTGTTTGTGGATGAGAGCTGTGAGGAGGGCGGAAATTGCCGTCCATTTGCGCCCCCAGTTTGGGCTGTATCCAGTTTTTGGGGTGTTTAGTTCAAGGTGGTCGAGTTCTGCCAGGGTGCATCTGATTGTGAGTGGTATCCTCAGTGTATTTGCATGAAGCGATATGGCAGTTCTTGTTTATTAGTTCATATTTGAATTCTTCCCAAGTTTTGATGGGATCCGATGTGAATGGGGTAGTGAATTTTGGGTTTGAATCTTCTTGCTTGACCCATTCAGAAATTTGGGGAATTTTATATTTTCTGGGTATAGCTTCCTCCAGGGCGTCATCCGCGTTTGAGCCCTGGTTGGCATGAACTGCACTGAAACTAGATGATGGTCAGATAAATTAATTTTTTGTGGCGAAGTTAGTAATGAATGAGTGACAGGATTTTGGCATGAGGATGTGGTCGATACAGCTCATTGAGATGAGTGTACCCTCACATATGTTGGGGCGGGTCATGTGGGGGAGGAGTGGAGCCCTGGGGGGAGGGTGTCATACAGACCAAGGGATGCCTTTATCACGCGTAACTCAGAGTGTCCCGGTGGGTATCCCCTGGGGTTGGGCCATTGGTCCATAGTGGGATTGTCCCAAAAGTTGAAATCACCCAACATGATTTTGTCCGGTGGGAGGTTGAGCGTCAGGATGGATTTGAGGAATTGTTTCTGCTCGGATGTGGTGCACAGTGCATAGATACAAGCTATCAACAGTGTGGCCTCTTGGTTTGCGATCCTTGCAATTAGGATGCAGCTGTTTAAGTGAAATGAGGATTTGAGGATTTTTAAACTTTTGTTATTATTACAGATGACCACCCCATAGTGGGACGTCCATATTGACTGGGATGGTGATACCCTGGCCGCCCAGTATCCCTCTTCCCCCTGTAAACAGTGGGTCTCTTGGATGGCCAAGATATCTACCAGGGGTTTGCGCAGAAAGTCCAGGTTTTTTCTCAGGATGCTTGAGCCCTGGCTCCTGCGATGTTTAGCGTCCCTATTGACACTGAGGTGCCCGCGGCGCCTCAGGAGCGGTTGGGCGGGCCTTCCAGCCCTATTCCCCCGCTCATTGCCTTGGACTTGCTCCGTGTGATTGGGCCAGTCCACTCTGAGGATTCTGGCTCCTTACTTTGTGATGATTTCGTGTGGATACTGTTGTGATTGGGTATTGTATTAAGCTTTTCTGCACGTGATTTTGGGTGATTCGAATTGGTGCTCTGATTGGCTCCCAATGTTTTGGGGTTTGATTTTGGTGCTCTGGGCCCTTTCAGCGCATCCATAGTGGATTTTTAATGTCCCAGTAGGTTTATTTGCTTTGGATCATGTGGTGATTCTTTCACCTTGAGAAAATTTTCTGTATGGGTTGACCAATCTGGCTGTTTGGTTCAGATTGTATTCTCCATAGTTGCTCCGGCTTGTGAATTGGTTGCTGATTGGTTGGTTTGGCTAATTTCCTCCTTGTCCATCTGGATTTGGTTTAGGTCAATGGAGGAGGTCACATGAGATGCAGCCTTGGCCACTGCCCGCTTGCAGGCCTTCTGTACCTGTTTGCAATTTTGGGTGAGATTGGGTTGATGAGGATGTAGTGTCCATCCTTTCCCCAGATGAAATCGTGGTTGGCGTCGACCATTCTTCTAAAGGACTCCTCATCTTCATCCATGACATCATTGCAAAAGTCTGGGGCCATGATGCCCTCTTTCATGGGGCACGCATGCTCCTTGTGCCCCAGTGCAGTGCAATGGTTGCAGATGGGATGTGCGCGTTCTGGTTTGACGTGGAAAGGTTTTGACACTCCCCCATCTATGAGGTGGAATATTGCAGTTCGTGGGATTTTAGTTAAATTCTCAGCCACGTCAGGGACTGGGTCAATTACAGCAATTGCCTTTCCTGTGCACAGGTTTTGCATCAGGTGGAAACGCTGTAATTCGAGTTGTTTTATTTCTCTGTATCTGTGGAGGCCAAATTGGAGTTTGTTTTCGATTAGTTTATGGGGGAGGTTGATGGGAAGCTATTTAAAAGATGAATAAAGTGTTTGCTTTGTCCCATATGGTGCGCGTGGTGTGCACAATTTGTTTGCCCTTGGGGAGGGCAATTTTGACACAGACTTTTGCTGCAGCGTCTGCATCCTATTTGATATCAAATCCCATATTGATCCATCCGCAGTGGATGGTGTGGGTGGTAACGTATACTGCATGGGGAAAGAGGGAGGCCTATGCCTCACCTACTTTCTCCCACAGAGTTGGGGAATTGACCCCTAAGAAAAGTTGGAGCCCGTGTTCCACTTTTGATAGAGGCTGCGCATACTATATCTCCATGTATTGGTTTTGTTTTGTTGTAAATTCCACAAACCCAGGCGGTGTTTGGGTTTGGGGTTTCTTGGCGGCGTTAGCTCCCGGTCCCCCTCCAGGGCGTTTTTTGCCTTTAGGTGCACCGTTTTAGCCATTGCCTGATATGACTTTCGCCCAGTTTTGTTGGGTTTTATTAAATTCGCTCATCTCACCTGTGTGATTATCAAAATCTATCTGCTCAAATCGAATCTTTGTAACTGATGTTATCATTACAGGAAATAAAAGCAGTGGAAAATTGACTTGTTTTTCTAAAATTGCTCAAAATTGATGTCAAGCCGAAAGAAAAAAGGGTTCTATATTGAAACACTTTCTATTAGCTATTTCAATAAATTAAATGGCTAATGGGCAACAAATCTTTGGTTGAAGCCTTTCCAATACCTCCTCTAACGCGCCCACTCAGAGTTCCTTGAAAATCAGTGGTGTTTTGTGGACTGTGGCTGCACTTGTGGGTCTTGGCGTACCCAATAAGAAGTCAGTTTTTCTTAGCACACTAGATTCCAAACCCCTAACTAAGGAGGGTGTTGCCTTTAAAGTTAGGTAAGAGAAACTGTAAGGAGCATAGGAACTTTTCTGCACCTAGGCCTCTGTGGGTACCTTAATTGGATTGGTCAAGAAGAGTGCTACAAGTTGGAGAGAGGCTTTAATAGCTAATATTACATTATGAAAATTTTAATAGTGAAAAACACCGGATCAAAGAGTAATCCAGAGGAATGCTTTAAGTAATGAAAGATTTATCTAAACTAATGAGCCTTTGCCACCAGTTCCATGAGAACTCTTCCTATCAAGGTAATTAATTATACAAACATCAGGATTATTTTGTTCATCTGTGAGTTTGATTAGCGATCTGTACTACTAATAAATACCTGATCCAGTTTGTTAGGCGTGTTAGATTTTATATGGGGTTATTAATGGAGTTGGGTAATCTATAGCATATTTTCAGTGACCAGGCCTTTGTTGGGGTGAGCCCTAGGGTCCTGACGGAGGCCCCTAGAATGGGCCTCCTCCTTGCATACCCCTATAATCATTGTTGAAAAAGTAGAAGAGTAATAGGGCAGATTGGTTAGTTCCTGAGCCAGAGCAGTAACCCATTGCTCATCTACCACATGAGCTAGGTCACTGAACAAAGATAAGGGGTCCACTGGAGTCTTAGGCCCTTTCTTACATCTGAGAGTAATTGATCATAGTCCAGATAGAGGAGCTAATCATCTGGACTTACAGGACCTTTGAGAATGGCATCATATTAGTTGTAGCCTATTAAAGCTCAGATGGATTGACCTTAATGACTCAAGCGTGAATATCTGGTTGGTAAAGTATAAAGATGGTATTAAGTTTTTTAGTAAAAATTCAAATTTTATAAATTGTTTTTAAAACAAGATGAAGTTGCTCTACCAACTTTTGTCTGCTTGCCTTCATCTTTTAAGTGGAGTACTTTGGGTAATATGTTTGAAATTGTGCCCACAGACTCCATGGGCGGTGGGCTTAGTGACAGCCCAGTTTTGGGACTCTGAGCTCTTTGGAGTTTGGCAAGGCCCATTCTAGAATGTTAAATGGTACCTCATATGTTGCAAAACTTTTTATTGAATACTATCATTGACCTTTGATTTGTTTTCACAATTTATTTAATTATGGTCAATAACACCATTTTTGGAATATCTTTGATTACTCATGAATAAATTTTCTTTAATTTTTTTTGACCAAACTCTGAGGGTCTAAGCCCTCCTATCCCACATGTTTGGCCTTAGTATTCCGTTTAAGGAAAACTAAGGCTATGTGGCGGTCTGACATAATCTTGATTGCCACATCTTACTAATAAAAGAAATGTTACTGTGCATTTAAAATCTCTAAGTCTTTTTCCTCTACATTTTCCAACAAATAGAAGATTTACGTCTGTTTGCATATGGAAAAAGAGTAGCACCTGGATCAAGAAAATTTGACTATATAAGAAAGCAAAGCCTCTATGTTTAATCTATAAACTAATCTTAGGCTTTTACTATTGTGCATCATATCAGCTGCTACATCTAGGATTTTACATTTTATTCATGAAATATATGATATAGGAGATAAAATACTAGAGGCTCTTAAATTATTTTCTATTTTATTTTATAGATTCTTATAAATATAAAATTATATTAACTGAACTTCTACTTAAATTTTTATTATATTAATTATATTACTCACATGGAATATCTCTATGCTTAGTTGTTATAAGATACTGACAAGGTTCCTATTATATACATCAATGAATCCCCCCTCGGGTTGGGACCATCTAGTACTAAAAAAAGGTTCCTATATTATCAGATTCTATAAATGTTGAGAAACTTTACCCTAAATCTTTTTAATATTCATATATCTAAAAGTATTAAAGGCTATACTTGGACTAGTCAAAACTAATAAATAGCTAATATTTTATCAAATCACATTTTGGGATCAGCTTGACTTACAACTGTAGAATATGTCTCACCACTCTGATTATAGACATTATCTCTAACAATGATTTCACATTTGCTGATCTACAATAGTGAATTTTCTCAACTGGCGAGGTAAAATATTAGATTTTTCTATTGATAGCAGATATCAGTGTGGTAATCAAGCAAGTTTTATGCTCGCTGATGCTGGAGTTCAGCCAGATTTCCACATTATACTTATAACTAAAAATAATACTTTCTGGAATAAAATCAAAGATTGGTTTTTATTAAATTTTTATTAGATGCAGAAAGGAGATCAAAAGCGAACCCTATTATGATCTTGCTGCTTAGTATTTAACATAACTCGAGGCCCAAAGCAAGATAGGTGCAAAATTTATTATAAGATTTGAGCCTAATTAGAAAATATGGGGGTTTGACCTATTGGAGCTTTTGAAACTCACCTTACTTTGATGAAACAGCTGATGGAGGGTTGGTAGTAGGCAAGATGAACCCGTGGGGTAAAGATTTGATATATTTTAGCCAATCACCTTTGAGGGAAAATAGTTGCACCTGGTGGGACCCCCTCCAAAACTATAAAAGGGGCTGTCCCCGCTTAGGTGTTTTAAATGAACTAGAAGGGGCTTGGGATGAACTCTGATGGACTCCCCTAATTTCGCCACATAGTTGGTGTAATCTGACTACTAAACCTCATGTTATTTTGCTGAGGAGCATTAATAAAAGTATTACCCTGATTAAAGGGGGTCCACTGGGAATTGGTCAGGGTCTTTTTTACAATATTATCGTTAATTTCACTTAAAATGCTCTTATCCCAATATTGGACTTGTAATTGTCTGATATTACCTCTTTTCAGCCTATTTTCGCCCAAAACATTGTTTTCTAAAAGCTGAGAGGGCAATTGCCTGACATCAACCCCCCCCTCAATAATGTTGAGGGTTAATAGGGCCATAGGAAGAAGCCAAAACCCGGTTGATGATAATCCCTGTAGCCATGGATTTGATAGAATACTCCGCACCTCTCTTGTAGGTGATGACAAAAGGGCCTTCCCAGATTGACCCAAGCTTACCACTTCTTGGAGTGATGCAGTTATGATAATACAAAACCAGGTCAGACACTTGGAAGGAAGGTAGGGGGTTCAGGACTCATTTGCAACCTGCCCTTCTTTTATTACTGTTTTGTCTAGATTGGTCATAGCCTCAAATTGGAGCTGTATGATGCGCTGAGCTAATCTTCTCATGGCTTTCTCAGGTTCCTCAACTCTCATGGAGAAAACATCTTTAGTTAAGAGGGCAGGTATTCTCAGTTCTCGCCATATAAAACATGGAATGGGGACATTTTCAGGATCCAGTGATAACTAATTTGGTAGGCCATAATAGCACTGGGTAGGAAATGATCCATTAAAGTGGATCATAAGATGCTTTTTTGTAGGATGGAGACCAAGGTTCCATTTGCTCTCTCCACGGTCCCATTGGGTAACGGGTTATACAGAGCTGAGAATAGTTGTTGGGCTCCCATGGAAGGAGCTAGGATAATGACTAATCTAGATGTGAAATTCTTACCATTGTCGCAGAGTAGTACTTGGGGGCAACCATGACAAGTGAGATTGTTTTGATGTTAAAACGTGGCGGTGGCCTTGACTGTTTGGGATGGGAGAGCCACGGCTTCAAACCACTTAGTGAATTGGTCAAAGCCTTCTAAGATATCGGTTTCCACCGGTAGTCTGTGGGAGGTGAACTACCACGTCTAGGCTGATGGTATGGAAAGGTTGTTAGGGGGTAGTTGGTTTAAATTGGTACCTAGTCTTAAAACTAGACTGTTTCTCAAAAATGAGATAGGCTTCCAAAACTTCAACAATAGTTTCCATGATTCCTTCCCAATGGTACTAATCCCTAATCCATTCAGAGGTTTTCTCTGCTCCCCTATGACCTAGGGTATAGTGAGCTTCCAGGATAGCAGGTACACGTTCTGAGGGACGAAGGTAAGGCAGTTACTTTGCCCCCACCTGCTTGTACAGCTTCCTCTCTCGACTTTGGTGTTGAAGGAGTGACAGGCTGACATTTTCTGGACAGAACCATCCTCATAATTCCAAACATTGAAGGTCATTAAGAGGTAATATAACCTCTCCGCCTCATAATCATCCAGGTGCAGGACTGGCAGCCGAGTTAACCCATCAACATTCATGTGACAGGTTCCAGAATGGTGTTTAATCTTCATGTCATAATTCTGGATCTTTAGAGCCCAGCGCTAACCACCAGTAGGATCCTTCATGTTTTGTAACCGTTTAGGGAAGTGTGGTCCATAACCACAGTGAAAGCAGTCCCAGACAGTAAAGGGTGGTAGCACTTCACAGCTAACAAAACGACAAGGCACTCCTTCTCCGTGACATTGTAGTTTCATTCTGCCTTTGACTACATCTTACTGAAATAGGATAAAGGATGATCTACACTGTTTTCATCTAGTTGGGATAAGATGGCCCCAACAGCATAGTCCGAGACATTGGTAAACAAGATAAATGGTCTATCATAGTCAGGGTGCCTCAGGATAGGACGTTGTTGTAGCTATTGTTTCAGCGTCTCAAAAACGGCCTTCTTTTAAGCGCCCCAATGGAAGGTGGTGTTCTTAGTCAGTAGGTGGACGAGGGGCTCACTGAGTTGGCGAACTTAGGGATGAACTGATAATAAAATTCCATCATCCCTTGAAATAACTGAATATATTGTAGATTTTTAGGGGGAGGCATTTTTGAGATTGCATCGAACCTTTCCCGTATTTGTTGGATTCCTTCTTGAGAAATGGTGTGTCTAAGGAAATAAAATTTCCTTTGGAAGAAGGTAACTTTGAGGGTTTTGACTTGATATTTGACTCGCTTAATCTTTGAAACACCTCCTTCTAATGAGTAAGATGTTCAGTGAAGGTCTTGGAGAGCACCATGATGTTATTAAGATAAACGATGACGGAACTTAACTTTACATCATGCAAGATGTGATCCATGGCGCGCTAGAAAGTTTCAGGGGCGTTGCACAGCCATTGAGGTAATCTGTGGGTTGGAAGAGACTTTCACTGCAAATAAGAGCACATTTCTCCTAGTCTTGGGGAGAAAGGTCCTTTTGCCAATAGCCGCTAGCCAAGTCCATTGCTGAGAAGAAGTTATATCTGGAGATTTGTGCCAGGGCGTCGCCAATGAGGGGGATAGTATAGCTATCCTTTTTTAGGAGGTTATTTAATTTGCTGTAGTCCATGACTACCCGATGACCTCCATTTTTATTTTTAATTAGCAAAAGGGGGTGACCAAGGGCTTTATAAACGAACTAGTATCCCCGAGTCTAGTAGCTGCTTGAGCTTTGTTCCCATATGCTGTTCTTCCACCTTTGACTTGTGGTAAGGCTTTTATCAAATGGGACGGGCATCACCCACATCAATGGAGTAGCTCCAATCCTTCATGTGGCCATAGTCATTATCCAATTTGGAGAATATGTCGCTAAATCCTTCCAATAAAGAGTTACCTTTGTCAAGTCATCTGGGGTCAGCTCATCCGAGATATGGACATTTGGCAAGGTACATAACAGGTTATCCGTTGGCAAGCCCATATCCAACATAGAGCCAATGAAGTTAATTCGTTCAATGTCCTCCGCAGGGACTAACAAGCCTCTGCCAATCTTCTGGTGTTTTCTTACAACTATGTTCTTGCCGATGAGAGTTTCCCAACAGAAGAGTAATAGGCCTCTGGTAGGCTGGTTCTAGTATTCCAGGCAATTTCCGAGGCTCCAAGGAGCTAGCGCCCTCAATACTTATGAGGTGCAACAAGTAGTGGTGCAGGATTTGGAGTGCGATCTTTGTGCCAACCACTCGTTGTTAACCTGACTTAATCACTACCTCATCATAGGAATAGAAAGGAATACCAACTCTAGCATCCACTGAATCAGGCAAGTTTTTTGTATTTTGCACAGAGGTAGTATAATGTAAAGGCAAAGCAGAAAACGGGTACTTAACCAGGCAAGAATATTCGTTCTTGTTGGGCTCTTTATTTAATAAAACTAAAGGAACTTTATAATTGAGAAATGAGAGAAAACCTTGTTTTATGTTGATTATTCCCTTAAAGTTGATCATAGATTGGGTAGCTATCAGCATATCATAGGTGCTGTTGTTCAAGGCCACTATGGGGCCAATAAGATGAGCTTCCCAATTCGAATGGGAAGGGAAGAGTATACCTCAATGGCTCAGGTGGTGTTTAGGACTGCGGTTCTATATTCTTAGTTGTACTCCAAGTCAGGCGCCAGTTTGATTTTTTCATCGGCTTTGATATTACATTTACTGTGGAGCCAGTATCCAGGATGGCCATCACCCAGATTTTTTGAATAACCACTTCCACCTTGGTGCGTGTTCCTCTAATAGTTAAGAGACAGAGCTAAGACCTCCTTTAGCCGGAAGATGGAGGTTATTTGTGAACAGTCTTGGGGTAGCTCTCCAAGATAAACCTCATGATGTGACCTCGCTGGAAGGGCGAATTAAGCCAGTTAGGAGCTGATCAGCATTACTGGAAGTGCCAATAACTGCAGGACACCCTAAAACTTGGATGAGTACGTGTCTTCAGGTATGGTGGTCTCATCTACTCCTACAGCGTTCAAACGATCAGGAACCTCCATTTCAGTGGGTACTCCTAGTACGTAGTAATCAACATCCTCATAACCCCCTTCCAATTCTTCCCCGGGTGTATTTCAACAAGGGGTAATGAAGAAATTGAAGTAGGTGAGTCAGGCCTTGAGATTCGTCAGCAATAGGGGTTCCTATCCCTACACTGACATCTCTTTTCCCTGCTCCTCAATGTCAGCTTTCTTTTTCCAGCACACAATTTCATAGTGCCCAACCATGTTGCAGTAGGCACACCAGGGACATTTAGACCGATTAACATTTGGTTTTTGCTCCTTAGGGCCCATAATCTGAAAGGTCTCCTTTTTGTATTCAATAGCCAAGACCTGGGGCTTGGGCTTTTGATCCTCAATGGCCAGAAGGCGGGGTTTGGATACTACTCCACAATAAACTTCAAGCTTGTGGAAGTCAGCGACATCTAGAAGGGCCTCTTTTATATTATGGCGTTACAGAAATAGTGTTTAACTGAAGTGAAGTGCATCGCTAAAGGAAGGTGAGACGCCAACCCAGTCAAGATAGCGGCAACAGCGTCATCAAAGTCAAATATATAAGTTAACAACATCTGCGCTTCAATATAGAACTGTTCCGCAAAAGAAGCCACTGACTCTCCACTTCTTATGCTAATGCGCATGAAAGCTTGCTTCTTCATGATTAATCTTTGTTTTGATCCAAAATTTGTAAATGAACGCCTCCATAACCTTGGACCAGGTGTTAAGGGCATCCATATGAGGCACCATCACCTCCTGGGCCATGAAACTCAAAAAAGAGAGGATAAATGACCTTCTGATGGTCAGTTGCCCCTTCCATAGCAGCTTCATAGACATATAGAAACGAAGTGATGGTACCTGTTGGCGCTACAGTTCTTCAGACTGACGCCTGGGTTCGCGGTAGCTCAAAGCTGGAAAATTCAGAAAGAGCGCCGAGGATAAAACGGGAAAATGTGTTAGAATACTGAATATTTTATTAAACTAAAAGGCTTTGATATTTATAGGGTACGTTGGGACTCGGTGTCTGGGATTGTCAGGGCCTCATCTGTTCAGGATCTTTACTGATCTTCCAGAATGGCCTCCTTGTGGGCGTCCTCAATGAATAGCATTGCTCACCTGAGTGAATGGGTGGAAATGCCGCCCCACATGACTCAGGAATAGGGGAGGAGGATCCTGAAATAGATTTAGCTCAGGTAGGTTTGATGACCAATTTGGCACGGCCTGATTCAGAAGAAGGGGATTTGATTCAATTTTTATCTCGAATTCCAACAATGCCCCCCTCAAGATCCTGTCAGAGGGGATAAACGGCCGTAGGAACTGACCTTGCACCCAATTTACTACAGTCCCTTGATTGATATCAGCAATGGAGTATTTAGACTTCACCTTATGTATGACTTTGTAGGGTCCAGACCAAAGTACGTCAAGCTTATCTGTTGGCCTCCAGGTCGATGATGATAGAAGAGAATGAGGTCACCTAATTTAAAATCTCGTAAGGAGGGTTGTTCGAGTTTAGATCGGGATGTCTCTCTTCCAGTGGTGGTGATAATGCCTTGAGTGGCTCAAGCTTGAAGCTGGACAATTTCATTGTCTAGAGCCTTCATAGTTAATTTGGAATTCTCAGGGGTGGAGGCTTCAAGCAGGGGCTGGACGCTACTGGGTAGCCAAGGTGCCCGTCCATATAGGGCTTTGAGTGGGGACATCTTGATGACACGGTGATAGCTTACCCTGTAGGCAAGCAAGGCTCTGGGTAGATGATGGTTCCAATGGTCAGGATCTGAGGCGGCCAACTTCCGTAGGATGTAAACAAGAGTTCCGTTAGCACGTTCTACCACCCCATTAGTAGATGGGTGGTAGGGGCAGCGAAACTCTGAGTGGTGTCAAATAACGAAGTTAGTTCTTGTACTATCTGGGAGGTGAAGTTCAACCCATTGTCCAAAAGTAAGGTCTGGGGGCACCCATGCTGGGTGAGAATGGAGTAAACAAGAAAAAGAGCGGTAGCCTTAGTGGTGGCTGCAGGGACTGAGATCGCCTCAAC
The DNA here is from genome assembly GCA_022478985.1 of Massospora cicadina. Taxonomy (NCBI): domain Eukaryota; kingdom Fungi; phylum Entomophthoromycota; class Entomophthoromycetes; order Entomophthorales; family Entomophthoraceae; genus Massospora; species Massospora cicadina. The sequence goes on from JAKSZP010015140.1 coordinate 16,780, forward strand.
CCACTTAGTTAAGTGGTCTATAGCTAGGATAATATACTTGTGACCATGCAACCCTGGGGGAAGGGGACCCACCACATCGATACTAATGACATTGAAGGGTTTGGTTGGGGCAACGACTGAGTGCTGATATCAAGGGTTGGCTCAGTCTTGGGATCAGCAGGTCATATAAGCTTCCAAAACCTCTTGGATGTTTTCTACCATTAGGTCCCAGTAGCATCGTGACTTCAGCCATTCATGAGTCTTATTAACCGCCCCATGTCCCACAGTAGAATGGCCTTCCAGGATGACATCAGTTTGAGAGGAGGGTCAGATATAGGGTAGCCACTTCTTGTTGACTTTCTTGTAGAGTAGCCCTTTCTTGATTTGAGTGTCTTGAGTCATTCACCAGAGTTTGTCCTGAACCTTGGGAGTTTATAGTTCCCATTGTTCAGGCTATCCTATTAGGTTGTAAGGCTGATCTTCCTCAGGGGCCAAAAACTGCTATTACTGGCATCCTGGAGAGGCCGTCAGCATTATGGTGTATTGTGCCTGCGCGGTGGACAATGGTGAAATTGTAGCTTTGCAGTCGTAGGGCCCACCTGGCTAGCAGACCCTTGGGGTCTTCCATTTGTTTAAGCCACCGGAGTGAAGAGTGGTCTGTAATAATAGTAAAATGAGTACGGTAGAGGTAAGGCTGAAAATGTTTGATGGCTAAAAGGATGGCTAGATATTCCCTCTCAGTGATGCTGTAGTTCCACTCAGCCTTACTTAGCATCTTACTAAAATAAGCCATGGGGTGATGGACCTGGTGTGGGATCCACTAAAGGAGGCCACAAATAATATTTTAAAACGAAATATTTTTAATTTTTATTAAAAGTATAAATTAATACTTATTTTAGTTTTTTATGTTTATTATTAAACAGGCAGGGCAAAACCAGAAAAGGTCCCTTTGTTGATACTAGCTTTTCCTATTTAAACTAGTTTGAATTTTGAGACCATCAATATTTGAGGCAAAAGAATGCAAAGCTCAGTCTTCTGAATTAGGGAATATAGGCTTTTGGCCTATCAGATTGAAGATGAAATTTTTTAGAGGTAAAACTGACCTGTGCAGTAACAATTTGATAAATCATATCCAATCACCAGTGAGTAAAATCTTTTCACCTCGGTGGTGGTCTGACTCAGATGGTAATGATTGGGTATTTCAGTAGTATTCAGAATCAGATGGTAATGATTGGCTAATGTTTACCCTATTATCCTCAAGTAAAATCTTTTCACCTCAGCGGTGGTTAGGCTTGGACAATGATTGGTTAACTTGCACCCAATCATCAATGGGTAACATCCTCTTGCCTTGCGGAGGTTCTGATCCATGTGATATTATACTCCTCATATTTGACCAAGGAGTCAGAGTATTTCTATTATTAATTATTACTGTTTTAAGCCAATTTTATGATATATCGTATTATTCTGGTTGTTAGGATTCCACTGAGAATCCTCTAAGGTCTTTTCACTGTGGGTATTTATATCATTGATATCCACATTATTATCTAAGATTTGGCAAGTGATGGTCCAATTACAGTAGCAGAATCAGGAACACTAACTCCAACATTCTTTGTCTTAGATCGAAAAGGAGAATGTCCAAAACCTGGTTCTCATCATGCTGAGCCAGGATAGCCCCTGACAGCAATGTCACTCACATCCATGAACAGCAAGAAAGGTTAGTCAAAGCGAGGATGAACTAGAACAGGTTAGTACATAAGGCCATATGTAAAGCATTTAAAAAGCCTTTTCCTGTTCAGGCCGCCACTCAAACGGTATGTTCTTATGCAGGAGATAGAACAGCGGCTCAGCTAGGTCAGCAAACCGTGGGATGAACTGATGGTAATAGCCCACCATGCCAAGAAAGACTTGGATATCTTGTAATCTTTGGGGGCGCGACATCTTTTCTATGGTGTTGACTTTGTTGGGTATAGGCTGGATGCCACGCTTCGAGACCTTGTGTCCTAGAGACTCTAGCTCAGGTTGGAATAAGGAGCACTTTGAAAGTTTGAGCTTGATGGAGGCTTTCCTGAGATTTTCGAAGACTTCCTTTAGATGCTCTACATGTCCATTAAAATTTCGCAAAAAAATGGTAATGTCATCCAGGTAGATGAGGACACATGAGAGCTTCAAGTCCCCAAGGATCCCATCCATGGCATGCTGGAACGTGGCCGGGGCGTTACTGAGGCCTTGGGCATCTGGATGGGCTCAAATAGCCCCTTGTTGGCGATTAGAGCGCATTTGGTTCAATCTTTGGGGGCGAGCTCAACCTGCCAATACCCGCTGGCGAGGTCCATGCCCAAGAAGTAATGGGAACTGGCAAGCAGATAGAGAGAATTGTCAATCCAGGGCAGGGGATAACTGTCCTTTTTGATGATGGAGTTGAGTCATCAATAATTCATCACCACCTGGTGCTTGCCATCCTTCTTTCAGACCAGCAGAAGAGGGGAGGCCCAAGGACTATGTGATGGGACCAAGATCCCAGCGTCAAGCAGCTGTTTAAGTTCCACCGTAACCTGGGCCTCTTCAACCTTGCTCTTTTGGTAAGGCTGGAACCGAAAAGGGTGAGCGTCCCCAGTTTCTACATGGTGGAGGACTCCGCTCATACTTCCAAAATCATAGATTGAAGTTGAGAATAGGTCCAAGTATTCCTCCAAGAGCTCCTGAACCTTAAGTCGCTGTTCGTCAGAGAGGTCATTTCCAATATTAGCGTTGACCAGATTAACCAAAGGGTGGTGACTCCAAGCCAAAATCCCCTTAATTCCCTAAGGCTATGGAATTGGCAACAGCCCCTATTGGTAATAGGCAGATGTAAGTGGCGGGATGATTCAGACCTACAATTTTTGGTTTGTCAGTCAGGCTGGCTAGCAACACAGATATAAATCTAGCATACGCTGGATCAAGGATCCTGGGGCAGGTCAGCACTTCCTTGGGAGATGGGTTATCTAGACCTTGGACTTCCAGTAAATACCCTGAGGTAATATTGATATAAACCTGGGTGTCAATGATGACTTGGGATTTTGGGGGTACAGTAGTCGCCCAGGGTAAATAGATTGGCATCCCTTCTAGTCTGTCAACAGCAGGAGGGGTAGTCGGACTTGAGAGCCCCTGATGTGATACTTAAGCTGATTGACTCAGCCTTCAGTCTCTATTAGGCAGGCTCGGGCCTTGACCTCAGCTTTAGAGTCATGAGCAGTTTTAAAAACCAGAGGGACTCGATGTCTTAGAAGGGAGAGGAAGCCACCATCGTAATGGAGCACCACCAAATAGTCTCAAAGGAACTGAGTCCTGAGGAGCAGATCATAACTGGGGTTGTCTAGTGCAACTGTGGGGTGTTCACAGCAAGCCCTCAAAATGCAATGGTAAGGAGGAATAAGCTCCTATAGATCGGGTACACTGCGGGCCAGCTGTGCCATATTCCATGTAGTGGGGCAGGTCCATAGCAATCTTGACTCGTCTCATCAACTTGGAGGAGATGACGTTCATGGGGGAGCCACTATTAACTATGGCGAAAACTGGAATCTTGTGGATCCAGACGGCGACTTGGGTAACCAAACTTCCAAATTAGGCAGAAACTTGAGGAACATGGGAGAATCATCAGAAGAAGAGTAAGCAGTATCAACGTCTTTATTGTCATCAGATACTGCAACTACTTCCTCTTGTACGACAGCTTCTGGTTCATGCACAGGGGATACTTGAGGCTGGGTAGGGATGTCAGCATAAAGCGCCTCATCCTTCATGCTAACGGCCCTTTTCCCACCTTCTCAGCAAGACGTTTCCAGAAAGTCTTGGCGCTGTGTCTAAAACCATTACAATAGGTGCATTGAGGACGTGGATTCTTCTGGTTTTCAACTACATGGTCCTTAGGGCGGTTAGAGGGGCCAGTAGAAATAGCCTTAAAGTGTAGAGTCGAGGCAGGGATCTCGTTGAGGGCCTCCTTGATCTCCCAAATACAGGTGAACCCATTCTTCTGCCCGATCATATGCATTTGGACCTCAGGATAGGACCCCAAGGCAGAGATAACAGCGGTGATAGCATCATCCAGAGTGATACAATTCATCGTGACCAAAGGGTGTACCTGGGCGTAGAACTGGTTGGCAAACTCCATAGAGTTTTCTCCTTTGTTCAATTGAATGCCCATGTATGCTTGCTTTTAGTTGGCCAGAGTTTGGTTGCTGCCAAACTCTTGGATCAAGGCGGTGTGGACATGTTCCCAGGTGTTACACTCCTTCAAATGGGGGGGTCATGATCTCCCAGGCGGTGCTATTTAACCAGGAGTGGATATGCTTCACCTTCTGTCAATTGGTGGCCTCCTCCATAGAACTCTCATAAGCGTATAGAAAGGAGGTGATACTTTCTCATCTGGGAGTGAACCTTTCCTTGAAACTAGGTTTAAAGTTAGCTACAATGGGAGTGGAAAGGGTGTTAATGCCTGGGATGGGTACCAGCTCCGAGATCTCCATTTCCACATAATCCCGAGGAGCCCACTGATCCAAATACCTCTGCAAGCCTTCTAAGTCCTCTTGTATTTAGTCCCAATTCTGGATGAGAGTGGAAGCAGAAGCCTTATTGGCAACCTGCTCCTTTAGGGATTGAATCTCGGTGCTCTGTAGATGGAGCTGATTCTTGAGGGTGGCCAACCGGGTTTTGAACCCTTGACAAGTTTGTTCAAGCTGGGAGATACGAGCATTGGTAAGCTTAGTAATGGCACTGAGGTTATCCATCTCATCTGATAATGCCTCAACAGAGACCCTGGGGTTGAGGGGGACACCATCCAATAAGAGCTTGCATCCCAGTGCCGCCTTTTGGATTTGATCCCATAAGGCAGCCAGGGCTGTCATTATATCCCTTCTCCAGGGGTCTTTGGGTTTGCCTGAGGTTGAAGGGCCCGGGGGCCCTGGAGGCCCGCGTGGTCCCTCAGGTCCAGCTGGCCCTTGACGCCTCTTGGGGCCTTCAGGCCCCCTAGGCCCTTCTGGCCCAGAACTCATGGGGGGATAGTTATGAGAGGCCAGCTCTTGGTAGTGCTGTTGTAGGGATTGTACCAGTTCTTCGACTTGAAGAAGACGCTGGGTCCATGTCGCTTCAAGTAGTTGAGAGTTTTGACAAAATTGCTCCTCAAGGTAGCCGGAGATTCCACTATCCAATACTACAATCTGATCGCAGATCTCATTGTTTAAACATCAGTTATCAATAATAGCTTTGCAATTGTCATGCACAAAGGAAGAGGTAGAGTTGTAGAAGTTGATGATGTAGGAATGTAAATTCTGGGTGAGCCCTAGTTGCTGAGAGACCTCCTGATGGTGTAATCTGACTAGCTGGTGGAGGTGATGGATAGCATGGTGGACAAATTTATGAAGGTAGCGTTCAGCCCCAGGGTAAGTTCCCCCAGCTGGCAATACAGCTGAGGCGTAGAGGTCCCTCATCGTGGAAGGTATGGAGGAGGCACAGGAGCATCTGGAGCGGGCGCCCACGAGGTAGATTCAGTTTATTAGTTGTTGAACGACATCATTGAGGTTCTCATACTGGAGTTGGTATTGGCTCCCATCTAGGGAGGGCAGCGAGAGTTGAAAGGTGGCCCAAAATTCTAGCCTCTCTGGCTGCAAGGGCGGCGTTGCGTATCTTAAGGTACTAACCCATCCCGTAGCGCTTCTCAACTGACCAGTCATTTGGTCATCAGGGGCTTCTATTGTTTTCCATTTTTTGTGATAGACGTTTTCACTTAGGACAGCTTGGAGCCCCCTGTAGTGAGCATCAATTCTGTCAGTGCTACAGTTCTTTGGACTGGCGCTGGGGTTCGCGGTGGCTCAAAGCTGAAAAATTCAGAAAGGGCGCCAAGGAGGAAACGAGAAAATGGGTTAAAATACTGAATATTTTAATAAACTAAAAGGCTTTGATAGTTATAGGGTGTGTTGGGACTTGGTGCCTTCTGGATTGTCAGGGACTCATCTGTTCAGGATCTTTACTGATTTTTTGGAATGGCCTCCTCATGGGCGTCCTCAATTAATAGCGTTGCTCACCTGACTGAATGGGTGTAAACGCCGCTCTATGTGACTCAGGAATAGGGGAGGAGGATCCTGAAATATATTTAGCTCAGGTAGGTTCAATGACCGATTAAACACAGCCTGATTTGGAAGAAGGGAATTCGATTCAATTTATATCTCAAAACCTGTCAGTACCCTTGCCAGGGATAAACTTATCTTTAAAAGTTGGTTTGAATGAAAAGTGATCACCTATAGTGAGGGTATGAACTGAAAGAGTTTCTGTTCCTGTGGTCTCTGAGCGAAGGTCCATCTGATCAAAGGAGTTGGAGAGCCGATCAAGCTGGTCTTAGATAGCTTCAACTCTGATTTTCATGGCGGTGATGAGCTTTTGGGAAGCGGATTCACATAGAGCAAATATGGCGTCTTTTCCCAGCTTGTGAGTTTCCAGTTCTTCAACCTGACTCTCCAGTTCCTTGACTTTAAAACAGAGTTGTGACACAAGAGAGTTTAGGTTTTGTTGGTCAACTTCCACCACCCCCACGCGCTTTTTGAGCTTCTCTTTCATATGTTTACACCCTTCGTCGCCAGGTGGGTGGGAGCCTTTCACATTTATGTCACTTTTAATCTGTTCATAACTGCGCTCAACCTGCATCAATTAACTATGCACATCCTTCAACAGTGTGGGCCATTCAAGAGAGGTCTGGACTCCTTGAGCTTCTTTTTCACATTTGCTAACCTGTTGGGATAAATATTTGGTATTCTCAAGAGAAGCTTTAAGGGATAGCTTCTTTTCCAGTTGAGCAACCTTGACCTCTAGAGCGGGACTAGCCCTAGAAGGTTCTTGCAACAGACGCCGCTCAAGTTCCTTACCTCTGAACAATGTCTGGGCTAGTTGCTGCTCCACCACATTCACACGTTGTTCATCCCTAGGTTGAGGGAGGCTGCATGTGCCAAGAGGTCGCGGTGAGTTTTCTCTTCATTCTTTTCAGATCTTGGCAAACTCCTCAAGTAGAGAGCAAAAGCTAGCGGTGGATGCGTTTAACTCATCCTGGAAGATCTTCATAGCCTCCTCTACATACTGTATTATGCCATTATCCATGGTGATGAACCGCTCATGCAACAGAATAATAAATTTGCGGTTTGCCTCCACACCAGATTGCGCTGTTCCGATATGTTCAGAGGTCAGATTTTATAAATAATCATAAGCTAATCCTAGAGCATCATGGTTTGCTAGGTGTTGGTGCAGATATTCATAATGGACTGCTAACAGGCGTATCATGTGGAACAATGCAGGATGGGCAAATTTGCGGACATAGGTAGTCAGATTGGTAAGCTGTTTGTAGGCGTGAGGAAGGGTTTGAGTCTCATAGAGGTACATTAGACAGACCTCTATAAAAGAACCTCATTCTCGTGAATAAATAATGCTTGGGTTAATATTCCATGTTTTAGGTCTCTCACTACTTCAGCTGCAGGCCAGGTAAGGTGGTGAGACTCTGGTATTAGGATTTGTTAAAGCTGCTCTCCTTCAAACAAGAATGTTGGGGGCTATCCATACGTTCATCATCTGCCTATCTCCATTTCTCACCCAGCTAGTAACATTTCCAGCAGGCGCGCCCTCCATTTTGGTGATAAAATAAACGTGTGGTGTACAAGATCCCCTGTAGTGAGCACCACTTTGTGGAAATTCAGCAAGTTTTATGGCTCATTGGTGCTGAATTCAGCCAGATTTCCACAAAATACTTATAACTAAAAATAATACTTTTTGGGATAACAGTAAAGATTGGTTTTTATAAGATTTTTATTAATTGCGGCAAGGAGATCAAAAGCGAACACTATTATGATCTTGCTGCTTAGTATATAACATAACTCGAGGCCCAAAGCAAGATAGGTACAATATTCATTATAAGCTTTGAGCCGTATTAGGAAATATGGGGTTTGACCTATTGGAGCTTTTGAAACTCACCTCAATTTGATGAAATGGCTGATGGAGGGTTAATAGTAGGCAAGATGAACCCGTGGGGTAAAGATTTGATATATTTTAGCCAATCACCATGAGGAAAAATAGTTGCGCCTGGTGGAACCCCCTCCAAGCCTATAAAAGGGGGTGGTCCCCGCTTAATTGTTTTAAATGAACTATAAGGGGGCTTGGGACGAACTCTGATGGAGTCCCCTAATTTCGCCGCATAGTCAGTGCAATTTGACTGCCAAACCTCATACTATTTTGCCAAGGAGCATTAATAAAAGTTTATCTTGATTAGAGGGTTTCACCGAGAACCAGCCAGGGTCTTTTGGCTGATATTATCGTTATTTCATTCAAAACACTCTTATCCCAATATTGGACTTGTAATTTTCTGACATTACCTCCTTTTGGCCTATTTTTGCACAAAACATTCTTCTCTCAAAGCTGATAGGGCAATTGTCTGACAATCAGTATTAAAAATTGTAGGAAAAAGTGTCAATTCTGAGTTATGAGTTTAAGTATGAACTTGGAACTGGTAAATTTCAAATAAAGTTAATTTTATTATTTAAGGAAGTTTAAAATGAGTCAGATAACTTTTCTTTCTCGTTGCAATCACTTCTGCAACCTATTTAATTCAAGACTGAATCTAGTTTGATAATCTCACAGAGGAGAATAGTCTGCGCCCATGTCAGGGAGCAGTTGGGCAAGCAAGGTAAGAGAGCAGGTGGAAGGCCCGCAGCCTCCAACATTCGAAAACGCCCCAGAGAATCTGGCAGAATAGACAAAAATTTTAAAAACCGGCGGTCATGATTTCCCCAGAGATAGTCGCATGGCAAGCATGATGCAACCAGTACATCAACACGCCACACTCCCAACCACTTTTGTTGGTGGAATTTGGAGTCCGCGTGTATCTGGACATCCAAAAAATGGCCCTATGGGAAAAATTTTGTGAAGATGTACACAAAATTTTCCTGACCACGGTGTATGTTGCACCTCACTCCATGTCACGCAGTTGGCTGTACCTAGGTTTTGAAAGCAAAAAAGCAGCAGATGAGGCTGCAGTGGTGTGCATAGTGGTTGACCTCCCCGAAGGGCAACAGGTCACTAAAACCAAATGCACCAGATGGACAAAATCAAACCAAATTTTCCTCACGTTTGACTTTTTGCCTACTACGGTAAAACATGAAATTTTGGAACAACACTTGAAAGATGGTCTCGCCGTATATGGCGAAATACATTCTTTTGAAATGCAACGCTTCATGCTGATGCCACACCTGTGCACTGGCAAAGCCATCGCAGATCTGACCCCAACTGAGGAGATCGCAAAGGACCTAACCCAGATCCCGCACTCCACTTTTATTGATATTGCAGGGCATACCACCCACCCATTCCAGGTGACCGTGGACAGCGTGCCCCCCATTTGCACCCACTGTGACGCGTTCAGCCATAAGGCGCACGCGTGCCCATCAAGGAGGGCGTCACATTCCAAGAGCACCCCTCAGCGGCCATGGCCAACGGAGAGATGCACTATGAACCAACCGCAAGCACCAAGGAGGCTTTCCCATGGGAAGCACAAGGCTGCTACCTATTGGTAAAGCCTATCTCCCCGCAAGAACGGAAGAAGGCCAAGCAGGCCCATAGGGCTGCGGCCAAGGAAATGGCCAAGGCCACCACCGCTATCCCATACTCACAATGCCAGGAGGACATGGAAACCTTCACGGCGGAAGCAACTTGGGAATCCATCAACCAATCAGATTGGGAAGCCCATGCCAAGTGGGCCACTCAATCTAAGGATCTGATAGGAGACTCAATCTCACCCAATCGTTGCACCCAAGCCCCAGTCAAAACTGACTTGGGACCTATCCTGACTGAAAAAAAATTTTGACCCGCTCAATGGTGCACCAAACTCATCTGCACCGCAAAAAATTCGTCTGACGTCAGGAAAACAAAAACGAAGGCTAAAGCCAACGTGACTCTTTCTGCAAAAATCAACAAAAGCTCCGATAGCATTGCTGCTAACACCTGCACTGCTGTGGAAGCCCGTGGGGACCTTGAAGAGGCTGGTGGGCCCGGGGGCCTACCCCCTCACACCTAAGGTGCGATGGGGGAAACCTTCACTTTAGGGACGTTGAATATCGCTGGACTCAAGGCCTCCCATCCCAGGCTAGGAAACTGAGTTTTTTACAACACAATTTACCCGTGGATATCCTGGCCATCCAGGAGTCCCACTGTCCACGAGGTTCCAAGGAAACTTGGAGAACAATGCTCCTCCCATCCCTATCCTTTTGGTTGAAGCACTGTGGGGTGCTAATTCAGAAAAATAATTTTTTCAAATTCGTATCCTCAGAAACATTCCTAAATGGCTGAGTGCTCATCATCACCTTCTCATGGACTGATGTAGCACACGCAATTGTCAACATCTATGCCCCAAACAGTGCACATGAGTGTCAGGAATTTTTCTCATTTGGTTAAATCCCTCCTGCTACCCCCTGATTCTTTCCTAGTTGGCAACATGAACTGTTGGCTAACCTCACCAATGGACTGGTGGCCTCCCTCACCCCACGCCCCATAGGGTCACGTAGAACTATGTGTTCTAAAGGCCACCCTTGGGTTAATGGATGCGCTGCTGCAACATGCCCTGCTGCTCGAAAACATGATGTGTCCCCATATCCACAATGGCCAATTAAGGTCCATGACCCGCATCAACCTTATTCTAACGCCGGCAAAATTCCAACCCCACATCTCCCACTTCAAAACAATGAAAATGGAATTCTCTGACCACTGACTGGTCTCAATAACCTACCACCTACCTGTCACAGTTGCTAAGGCCCCACATTGGTGCAAAATCCGCCCCCCTGAGCTCACGTCGCCAGGATTCTCCACATGGGTGGAAGAGGCAACTTTGCAAAAAAGTTTATTGCACCATTTTGCGCAGACCCCATTTCCACATGGGCAACTTTCAAAGAGGACACCATCCGCCACTCTCGCCATCTCTCCTCCAGACAATCATGAGCCACATCGGCGGTTATCTCATGCACTCTGGCAGAATTGGCACACTTGGAGTTTAACATTCCAGCTACAGGATATAGCCCTGCATGGGGCCGGAAGTGGGCGGAGGCAGCTGCCCACCTCAACGCACTCAAAAGGCAACACAAACATTGGGTTTGTGTTCAATACAGGGCCACATGCATCACAAAAGGCGACAAGTGCACCGCATATTTCTTTAAAAAAAATTTCGCACCACGCCAGAGTGTGGCCTGTACACAGGTGCAAATATTGGATAATTCTATTGTAGATACACAAGCTGAAGTGGCAATCGAAATGCAAAAATATTACTCTGAGTTGTACTGAGCCAAACCAATTCAGCCAGCTGAAGTGGCGGAATTTCTCAACCGAGCTCATATCCACACCATTTTCTGATACCCAGAAATAGTGAATTTAATTACTCCGAATGAATTATGGACAGCCATTCGCGGTGCGCCAAACTGAAATGCCCAGGCCCAGATGGCATTCCATATAAGTTCTACAAAAAAATATTTTAAATATATATCCCCACTTCTGCTTGCCTCACTCAACCAAAGCCTGTTGGAAATGCGCCTCCTACCAGGAGAGGACATGAAGCCTTTACTGTCACACTCTTCAAGAAAGGGGATAAGCTTGACTTAGCCAACTGGCGCCCCATTTCTCTAACAAACACAGACACCAAAATTTTAACAAAATTTATGGCTAACCGATTAGGGACTGTAGCATCTGCCACCATCTCCCCAGAACAATTTGGTTTCATCCCCAGAAGGTCAATTTGGGATAACGTGCACTCTGTGGCTAACGTATGTCAGTCCACAGCCTCTGGGGCACTTGTATTCTTGGACCAACAAAAGGCCTATGATAGAGGACCATCTAGTACTAAAAAAAAAAAAAAGGCCTATGATAGAGTAAACTGGGGGCCTGCCTCCATCAATTCCGCCTACCCCCTCGCTTCATCAACTGGGTGATGCTGCTCACGGAATCTGTAACAATGGCAGTGCGTGGCCCTGGCTTCCTAATGGAAGTAGTCCGCCCTCAAAGGGGCTTGCGACAAGGGGACCCCCTCAGCCCACTCTTATACAACTTCAGCCTTGACCCACTACTGCGAAATGTGAATGCTCAACTCACTGGGGTCCATGTGCCAGGCCAAGCCTCAGTCAAGATATTGGCGTTCGCAGATGATTGTGTGGTTGGGGTGTCTAATAATCAAGGTGCACGCGCGCTTGAAGCTCTCATCCAGGAATATTCGGGTAAGCAACGCGGCACTGAACGCCTCCAAAACTGAAATCATCCTCCTTGGTCAGTTTCAGAACTGCTGGGACCCAGCAATTAGTTCCCAACCTGGCCCATCTGCTCGCCCACGTCCACGCCTTACTAACTCAACACACCGCTCCACTGGTGCTCCCCTTCGTGCCAAGTCCTACCATAGGACCGGTACGCCATCTGGGCGTGTGGATGGAGGCAGGCGGATATGCGTCAGCAGTAATGGAGTGCCATATTCTGGACAACGTGACGAAGCGCATCGCCTCTCTCAGAGCCCACCCTACTTCCCTTACTGGCAGGGTTGTTTTAGCCAACTCTATGCTCCTCTCCAAAGTCTGGTTTGGAGTCCACGCAATTGACTTCTCCCAGGTTTTTTCAAATCTATGTATGCCCTCCTACAAGGGTGGCTATGGTCAGGTCGCCCACCGCCAGTGCGGCTTGAGGTCATGTTTGGCCCTTGTCGTTATGGTGGCATGGGCCTGCTTAACTTTAAAGCCCATGCTGCCAAGATCCTGGGCACCTGGATCGCGGCTGTCACCACTCCTACACTCCCATCCCAACACTGGTCCCGCGCAGCCCGCTCCAACTTCTCCTGAGTCTTGGCCTCAACAATCCATCAAACCCCCACTCCCTGATGAAATACCTCGCATCACACACATCGGCCACAGGTCCTCACGGGACAAAAACCCACTACAAATGAATCCTACTCTCCATGCGGAGCGCAGAGTGGAGAATTTGTATTAATGGACATACAACCCAAAGAGGCCGCCCCTCTCCTCAGTTCACACAAGAGGTACAGGGGCTACCCATCCATGATGGCGTGATCCCCATTTGGCCCCATGTCCTATCCAGGGTGGACTACCTGGACATGATGGACATCCCTTATTCCATTGAGACCCAAAAAACAATCTGGAAATATGTACATCACCCTCTGTTGTAGCCTCAAGTCCGCTCCTATGTGTGGCGCTGCCTGAGGTGGGTGTATCATACAGCTGAGTGCTCTAACGCTTTACACTCATCCTGTGTCATGTGCGGCCAGTATGGAACACTGTTCCACCGCCTGGAGAAGTGCCCCACCTCTAAAGTGATATGGCGCGAAGTTCAACGTCTGCTGGGCCAGGATCAAATGCATCCCTTCAGTCTGTCAAGGGATATGTTTGCTCTATCAATGGCCTCCTCCCTTCCACCCTCCCTCCGTGCTCTGGTGGTTGCAATCTCCTTGTGGAACATCCACACGATTGTCTTAGATGCCATCGCAGGCTCCACCCCCACCCTCCCAGAAACTGTCCACAGATTCTGGTCTCATTTGGTGGACCACTTTCAAGCGTGGATGTTTGGATACCTCCCATCATGTTGCCGACAGCTGGTCTCCTCCTGGTTCCCAGTCTGGTTCATCAAATCAGACCCCTTCTTCCACACGTGCTCAATAGTGGCTATGGCCCCTGCACACGTTCCCTCCCCCTCCCCATAAGTGGCGTTCCCGCTGGCAACAAGAGATAGCATCGCTTCTCTGGGGTGCCTCCCCCGGTAATAAGTTTATCTGTCCTGAGTCATATTCAGTAGTGTCTGTCCCATGGTCGGCCTTCCTCACAATAAATCTAAGTTTAAATTTAAAATGAGTCAGATGTTATATTATTTATATATATAACTCAAAATGGTTTACACCTTTTTAAAAACTTTTTTTAATTTATCCCAATCTTAATAAAATCTTCTAAAAACAATAGATTAACATTAAAAAGTTTTATTGTAACCTAGATAGTAATCTTATTGTATAATTTTGTGAATTAAAAATAGTTAAGCTATCACTGCTATATACATGTTATATTACTTAGCAGATCACTTTGAAAAAATTAAAAGTTAAGATTATCTTCCATTTATGTTGTTTGTATACTAGATGGCCAATTGTATTCTCAGGATTATCTAAAAAGTTTAAGAGAAAGTGCATACATAGCCTTATTGCTTTTAAGACCAAGTAGACATAGTCATCAGATCAAATCTGGCCATCAACATTTTCATATGTACTATAAATGCATAAGATTTATATGATATGGTAACAATCTAAATAGTCTTGAAGTGTTTAGGAGTCATTTAATATGTTGTGTCTATACTAAAGCACTATAAAACTTTAGTCTTTATAAAATTTACTTAATACTATATCTTAAATTAATATATGATAAAAACTAACATAAAGTACATTAATAATCTTTGATTCCAATATAATATAGAAATTAAGTTAAATATATTTTTATTAGCCAATTATAGCTATATGTAAAGTTAACTAAGGGAAAATGGCTGCCAGGACATATTTTAAATTAAACTCTAAGGGGACAAAATTAACAAACATTAAAGCAGCAATTGGTCAAAGAGTGCACATACAAAGTGAGGTACTTCATAGTTTAAATACAATTTTCTTAAATAAACAAGGTACAGCACCACACAACTCCGCAAGAAATAAGGGAGAGCAAACCTCAACTGACTGTTTTTCCTGAAGAAGAAACAAAGCAGGTGAGGGAGGTAAGGAGTCAATAAAGTCAGTCAAGATGTACAACTTGATGCCTGATGTAACACAAGGTGAGTTCTGAATAAAGGACTTAAGTCAATTCATCAGGAAAGTAAAATTATTTCAATGTGAAAAATCATAATTAGTTGAAAACTCCTTTTTTATGTCATAAGTTAGGCTTTACTAAAAGACAAGTAAAAATCCATGAGGCCTTCAGTGCTTTTATGTAATAATCTATTGATGGATAGGGATCTTTAATGTCATATAAGCCTAAATTTTGCCATATCAGATGGCTATAACAGCTTTATAAATATCACCATTGTGGTCAAATGATCTTAAATAATTATGGTCTTTGAGCCCATTTTCCTATATTTAGTTAAACTATTGGCAGCTGATCCTCCCAGCAAAGCCCTGAAACAACCTACCTCTTATCTGCTACTTTTGGAAAAATCCTTAATAGACTTGAGGGTAATTTTTAGTTATCTACATCTTTTTTGCCATAAATATGGCGAGCTATCCCAGGTAGGGTACAATAATGTATGACAGTTAAGTTCTATAAACGTTTTGTATGACTAAATTACACACATATCCAATCATTCTTTTAATCTATATATTCATGTAGTAATTACCCTGTTAAAGCAGCTTCCATATCACATTTAGACTCCACTCACTACAATCATCTGATAGTAGCTTAATCACTACCAAAAAATCTATAGAATGCAATAAGAGGTTAACGTACAGCATAAGCAGACTATAAGGGATCTAGAACTTTTAAAAAATACCTAAGGTATTTTCAGGCCTCATGTAGATTAGCAAGCTACAAAATTGATGTGACAGGAGTACAAGTGCTTAAGGATCATCAAGGTTGGTGGCAGCAGGCTTGGACAAGGTAGAGAAGTGGCTTCCCTTGAAAAGTGACAAGGGAAAGTAGAGGAATTGTAAAATAATGAATGTTCTTAGTGGTGTGCACACTGCGGCAATGTAGCAATATTGCAAGTTGAGGGGCGATATCTGGTTTTGAAAATGGACTTGACATAGATGGGTTCAAATCCAAGGTAAAAAATTAGAAGGGTATGAGACTAGGTATCCAAAATTTTAATCCCTTTCCTGGACAAGAATTATTCCATGGGAGTCTCTTTATGGGTTAAGGAGGCATTAAATTAGAAATCTTAACAGATTCAACTGTAACCCTAAGATACTGTCAAAAATAAAATAAGTATTGATAGATGAAAAAAGTTTATCAGCATGTAAAACTCAGGCAATCAAACTAGACTATATATCAGAGAGTCAGCCTACAAATGCTTATTCTGCAACCTGGAATGGTGAGGGATCAATAGTTAATTATTTTATGACCCCTCACATTTTGCTAGCTATTATTTAACTTGGAGAGGGTTTAAGAGATACATGACAAAGCCAAAAATATAGGGCTTGAACTTTGTTATCATGTCAAAAAAGATGAAAATGATTTGTGTAGTTTAAATAATAAATAGAAATGAATTTTTGATTGAGCCAAGGAAGCAAGATGACTTTCAACAGTGGACAGCTGAGATTGAGCTGCAACCAAACCATGGAACAGGTGGCATAAAAATTTTTAAACAAATTGAGAATGAATGACGCAAATTAAAATAAAAAATTGATTCTCATATTGAGATTTAGATGACACTTTGTATAACATATTACCACTATGCAGGACCATGAAAACCTTTAAAAGACTTTAAGATTATCAAAGGAACTTTGGATTCTGCTATTTAATTTTGTTTTGCTGCATGCAGCATAGCTAGATTTAGGGTTTAGACTCCACTAGCAAAAACTAGAAGAAAAATAATGAGCTGGCTAGCATAAAGAGACTAAAGAACTATCTCCAAATCTATCTTAGCTGAGAAATTTTTCCATTTCTATATATTTACTATTTAAATTTTATTCAAGGTGGGCCGACATGGGGACAATACCACACCAATTAGGGAAGTGAAGAAAATGGGAAAGGAGGATAAAACCTGGAAAACCTCCATGCACAGTGTATGATAGGCCAGGAACTCCATGGACCACCTTTGCTATTCGCTATCTTGGTTTGGGGCATTGGCGCACAAAACCAACACAGTCAAAATTGTCCCCTACCCAAAGTCCATTACCAGGATCGAACTCAAGAGGCAGTGGTAGAGGGTCCATACTCTACCACTGGGGTATCCTCCCTTATATATATATTTACTATTTAAAGATCTCACTTCTACTTCTAATAAATGAGAAAATACATATAATCTACTAATTATTCACTTAATCTGCTACTTATTGTTTAACATGCCTTCAAATCTGAAAATTGTTAGAAACTTTCAATATGATTTTATTTTGTTTAGCATTTAATTAGCCATCATACAGTAGAGGGTGAGATATACCTCGCTGCTTTATAGAGAATAAGGTTAACATATGTAAACTTTTTAGGTTGACTGCAAAAGTTCTAATGTGTACTTTGAATAGATTATTGACAATTATTGAATGGGTGACAAAAGTATGAAGACTATCATCTTAGTTGAGCTTTATACAACAATATTTTAATGTCTCCAACACTATACTGGTAACGCTCTTCCTTCTAATCCTTTAAGGTACTTCTGGGTTAAGTGAACTTTTATTTTCTACTAGTGGAACTTAGTAATGGAACTTAACCTATTATTTGTAGGTTCATATATTCAAGGGAACTTTTCCCTTTTTTATTATTACAGGAGCTCACATAGATTTTAATAGCAATATATAGACAAAGGATCAATATCCTTCAATTTTAATACAAGAGTAAAATATCAAAAATGTATAACAGTTTAAACATTTATTAAACCATATGTCTTCAGGTCTGCTTTTTAGAAAAACAAGAGAACATTTAGGGAATTCTAGCGCTCAACTCTTATGTTGGTGCAACAATAGGAACGGCAGCTGTCACCAATGGATTAGCCCTCTGGAGTCACCCAAACAAAGATCTTCCTCATCTGTATAGTCAAATTTCGCTGCCAAATAGAACATGACTTCTTCTGGGTTGAATCAAAAACCGTGTCCCTACGCCTTTGCTCAACCCCAGTGGATTATCCTTATTAAGATAGCAACCTGCTTAGGTAATGGGACCTATTACATATTAACAGCAGGTCACCATAACTAAAATCTAACCCATATTTCTACCAAAATAGTTGTTGACACCTAGTAACTAACAATAAACCCTTAAGTGATCAGTGACAAACTCCAATCAACTCATACAACATAATTAATGTGTCAATCGTTAAATCAATAATCAAAACATCTGTAAAGCATTATCTGAAATACTCTCTAATGGAACATCATGAATCTGGCGGTATGAATCCCAACAGATTATTTAATGCCCCATTAGGAATTATAACCAACAATGGTTATCATATCCTATGTTAACTCTACATCTGCTGTGGTAATTCAATCCATTAACAAAGTAGAATTTATTATATTCAATTAAGCTGGATTATGTGGGAATACTGAAATCCTAACACATCCCCCCGCTTGACAAGATTATTCAGCAATGATAAACTCTTGGAGGCAGATGCTGCTTTGTTCTACGGCCTGAATCAGCCAGCATAGTTTAAGTTTGATCTCACAGAGTAAATATCCTTTTTCTTGATCAATGCATCTCTGTGTGGTCCTTCTCCTTAGTACATTTCATCTTCATCTTCTTCTTGCTGCTGCTTCTTAGAGCGTAGTTGTATGGCCCATGCTGTACCAGGACTATATAAGTCAATCTCACCAATAATATTTCTAGAAAGCCTGTATTCCCCCAGGTTGGTCTATTACAACCTCATGTCGTTTAGGTATATTCTTGGTCAGATTCACCAATTCCTTGGTTCCTGTATTCCCCTAGGCTGGTCTCTCCATTTTTTTATCAGAGAAGATTTCTGGCTCTCCTTCCTTGTGGATCTTTATGGCAGACCCAGATTCACATGTGCTGAAACTGTCAATCTCATGGTCTATTTTAGCTCTGTGATAATTCATCCCATTCACCCACATGACAGAGGAAGGTAGGAACGCTTCCAGATGCTCTTGATCATGGCAATAAAAATAGTACTATTTCACTAAATGTTATTAAAATTTTTCTTATTATTTTATAACTTTAACAATTTATCTTTTTTGCTTTGGGACTTAACCTTATACTAGTAGTTCAGAGGTTTCCTTTTTGAAACGTAACCATCAATTCTGGTTCAGAAGTCCCTCCTGAAACTTATCCAGTAATTATGGTTCAGAGGTCCCCTCTTGAGACTTAACCAACAATTATGGTTCAGAGGCCCCTATTGAGACTTAACCACCAATTCATTTTCAGTAGTTTTAAGAAAACATTGCAATTATTTTTTTCTTAAATCCAATACTTTAGTTAATTGGTATAAACCTGGTTCTCTATATGACCGTCAATGATGTTTTTCAGCATATAGGCATCTGTCACTATCTTAGCAAAAATCTTAAATGGCCCCAACCAAAAGGCGTCAAACTTGTTTCTTCTTACAAATCCATGGGTATTGTAATAGGCTACCCTATCTCCCACATGGTACTCTTTAAGCACTGTTCAATTTGATCACCAATCTTCTTCACTATGTTTATTTTCTTTGATGTAGTGTCACATGCCTGTGAATGCAATTTGATCATGATATTCTCCAGTTGAGTTAAGTATTGCTCTGCAATCATCCCCAAAGCTGGTTCCACTGCTGAATACAAAACTGGCGGTAGTGATGCTCTTCGTCATATAAGAGTTTGAATGGAATTTTCCCTGTCAACATATGATAACTTATATTATATGTGAAGGTAACTGAACTCAGATAAGATCCCCAAGTGGAGGTTTTTCCCGCTAACAATTTTCACAACATTGTGGCCAGAGTTCAATCGCCCCTTTCTACCATTCCATTCATTTCTGGACAGTAGGGAATGGACACCACTCCTCTGATTCCCATTAATCATTCAGTCTTGGGATCACGTAGAATGTAAAGTTGTTTATGTTATCACTTAGTAATACTTGTGGGCATCCATGCCAATACACTACTTGGTCCAGTATGAACTCGCAGTGCTTGTAGCATCTACTCTGCTTAAGGCCTTCATCTCAACCCATCTATTGAGATTATCTACCATGACTATAATGTACTTTACTCCCCCAATACTAACACTAAAGGGTTCCATTACATCTATTGCCACCGTGAGCCAACCAAACCCAGGGCATAATAGCAGTATCTTGTCACATTCTTGTGGGGCTTGTGGAGTTGACATTCCACGAACAGGCTAGATAATCTGCTACGTCAAAACTAATTGATTCCCAGTAAAACTGGCGTATATAGTATATTGTTTTTCTTAGCTATCATACCTGCAACTTTGTGCGCAGCTTAAATAAGTTCTGAGCGTTCTGACATTTCGAGGGGATAAGTACCATTGTTCATCAAACAACTTATACAACTATCAGTTCTTCATCTCAGTACTTTCCATCACTTTCTTCAGCACATTTGAATCTCCTGGGGTTTATCAACAATATCCCTTTGATCATCTGTTGGAATAATTCATCCACTTGCTGGTGTATGACTTGAATGGCAGGTAATCTTGATAATCCGGCAGCATTCTGATGTGCTGCTCCTGCTTAGTGTATAATCTAAAAACCATAGGCTTACAGTTTCAAGCCAAATTATGCCAATCGCCCAGTTGGTTTTTTAAGGTTATGCAACCAGCATAGAGATGAGTGGTCAGTCACAACCTTGAATTGTTTACCAGTAATATACAATCAAAATTATTTGAAGGCATATATCACTGCAAATCAAACGCGCTCTGTCATGGTGTAGTTCCTTTCTGTGGGTGTCAATGTTCTACTCACATATGCCACCAGATGTTCTTCTCTGTCATTATCTACTTGGCTTTTAAGTCCGCCAATCTCCATTAATGAAGCATCATTCTGAATCGTAAATTCTGGATTAAAATTTGAAAATTCAGAACAGGAATAATCATCAGATATCTTATTAGCTCATTGAACGCTTCTTAAGCCTCCTCATTCCACAAGAATGCTTTTTTAGACCCTTTAACAGGTGAAATAGTGGTTTGGTGATTCATGCAAAATCTTTGATTAATCAGCAATAGTAGCCGCCCATCCCAAGAAAGACTTGTATGTCCCAAACCCTTTTTGAGATTCAAATCCATTCATTGGCCATTATCTTCTGTTGCTGCAGTTTTAATCTCCTGTAGTTATCACAAACCTCAAATATTTAAGCTCTTTGATGAAGAAATGACACTTCCTTGGCTTCATCTTCAAATTGCTGTCTCTATGCACTTAAACACTTCCTCCAAGTGTTCCAGGTGATTGATAAATGTCCTACTGAAAGCGTTGATGTCAACTAAGTACATAAAAATACAAGACAAATTCAGGTCACAGAGGATAGATTACATCGCCCTATGGAAATTTGCCAGCGCATTACACAATCCCTGGACATTCTTGTCAGCTGGTATAATCATTGTGTGGTGATCATCGCACACTTCCTTTGATCTTCTTTTGGCAAGTCTATCAGTAAATACCCCATGATCATATCCATCGCTGAAAGGAACTTGTCTTTCCCTAGTCAAATGATAGAGTCATCTATCCTATGAAGCGGATAAAAATCCTTCTTACTTCTTTTATTCAACCAGCATTAATTGATCAGCACTTAATTTAATACCATCCTTTTTTTCACAAAAAGTATCAGACTTACCCATGGACTTGACAACGGTACAAGGAGCTCATGCTCAATCAGTTTACTGATTTCTTCGTTGACAACTGCTTCAGAAGCCTTTAATCATAAGTGTAATAGAGCGAGCTGATAATAGTAATACTGTCCTGGATCTCCAGGTGAGTGACCACCCAAAACCCCATCCAGAATACATCAGGTGCAGCCATCCATATTTGTGGATGGATAATGAAAAAGGCAGCTGCAAGGACCAGCCAGAGATTTCCATAATTTTAAATCATTGGTACTAACTTTCCAACAAACTCTCTGTCACACAAATAAATTTGGATAATATAAAATTCATTATTGAAAACTTTAATGATAGAAAAGGAAAAAATGGAGTGACAGCGAATCCTGTCAGGGACCGCTGCCCTAAATGCTCACTAAATGGGGAACAAATGCTGAGTGCACTACCATTGAGAATAGATCAAAATTCATTTCAGCGGATTGTCATTTTTAAACAATTTTTATTTCTGACTCAGATATGACCATCCAGTCAAATTAACATTAAATTCACTAGTAAGATTATATATTCCACTGTAATCGTGCTTTATGTGATCCTAACGTTGCCTTTGGAAGATGGCAGGTTGTACCCATGGCCAGGCCACATATGACTGGCTCCATTGGGACGGAAAGGGATTAGAAACGCCCATACCTTTTAGTGAGGGCTCTTTTGAGAACTTTTGGGAAACCTTGTGGGTGGAAATCTTCACGCCCAAAACTAACTCAATCACTTTATTTTAGTGGAATGCAACTTGACCTCTTTGGCGGAACTCAAACCCATAAATACCCCCTCTTGGGGACGTGCACCAATTACCTTCCACTGGCGCTGGCTTCTACCATCTGCCACCTCCTGACACAACTTCTGAATTTTACACACCAATGCTTCAGTGGTGAGCAGGGGCAGACAAGGCGCGATTTTCAGAGAATACACTGTTACCCATCTCTCATCCACCACATGGGATAGATCGTCCAGAGCAATAAGAGGGACGCTGCTGGCTTCTTCCCCTTTCTATGTTAAAAATGGTCATTCTTACAGGTCTAGCTGCAGGATTAGTTCCCCAAGGCTTACATTACCCTTCCCTTATTGAAATGGGGTCGCACCCTCACCATGGACTTGGTCTAGCGCCACATTCTTGTGCGCCTTTAGGAGCTTGATTGCCAGAATGGAGGCAGCCTTCTGGGGCGGGCGTGGAGCATCTGGGTGTGCCATGTGGAAAGCCTCTACCAGCTCGCAGCAATTTTCAAAATCTTGGGTGCTCACCCAGCTGTTTTTACATGAGGGAAAGCCCTTCATGCCACCAAGTACTGCACTGAGCAACGTGAGCGATGAGACACCTAATAGCACCAACCTCTGCTTCTGCGGAGACTTCAAAAACCACCATATCAGGGTCCACAGGTGGTATACCTTTAAATAGAGACACTTGGAGGCATGAAAGATGGGTGCTGCAACCAATTTACGGGAATTGTCAATTAAAAAGTGCTGTTCCCAAATCTTCAACGACCTCCTGAGGGCCCAACCGCTTGCTTGCAAACTTACGTGAGGGCACCTTAATATGCAGGTGGTGTATATCAAGCATGACCAAAGAACCCACATTGATCTCATGAGTAGGAACCATTTCCGATCTGTGAACTTCTTGTAATCGCTGATGGCTTTGATAATATACTTGCAGACCGGGTATTGAGTGCTCCATATCTTCTTCATGTGTTTCACCACTGTAGAGACCTCTGGGTGAAGGCGTGGCTTAGGTGAAAATGATGTATTGTACTACAACATGGCCTCATATGGCGAGAACCCAGTAAAGGCGTGGAAGGCATTATTATAAGCAAACTGGCCCAATGGAAAATCATCCACCCAGGTATCGTGCGCGGCAGTAGCATAACACTTAAGATACTGTTTGAGGAACTGTTTGAACCACTCCATTTGACCATCCAACTGGGAATGATAGGCGGTGAAACAGCACGTCTGTATTTTCAAGATATCCAGAAGGGCCAATTAGAAGCGCGCCATAAACTGCGACCCATTTGGCTCACAATTTCCTGCAGTAACAACATTGGTAAAACATGATGCGCAAAGAAGCGGGAAGTTTTCTTGAAGGT
Organism: Massospora cicadina; assembly: GCA_022478985.1. Classification (NCBI taxonomy): domain Eukaryota; kingdom Fungi; phylum Entomophthoromycota; class Entomophthoromycetes; order Entomophthorales; family Entomophthoraceae; genus Massospora; species Massospora cicadina. The sequence goes on from JAKSZP010015140.1 coordinate 40,345, forward strand.
AAAGGTGGATGAAAAGGGGCATTAACAAGGAAACTTGGTAAATCAGTCTAAAACTACCATAATTATGTTATACCCATTAGATCAAGGGAGCTCAACAATGAAAGTGACGGATACCAAGGTCCATGGACCCTCGGCCTGTTGCAAGGGATGGATAAGTCTGTTCTAAACAGAGCAATCAGATTTCGCCCATGTGCACATTACAACTCTTTAAAATATGCTGGAATATCCTTAGAAATCCACGGCTAGTTGTATGTCCGTTTGACTAAATCAAGGCATTTTTTATTGTCTGGGTGGCCAACCACTGGGAGGTCATGATGAGCCCAAATGACTTTATTGTAGAGTTGAGGCAGCACCCACAACTATGACCAAACTGAATCACCCTCCCGCCAATGAATAATTGTACAGCTTTTGTGTTGTTAGCGCCAGCTGTTCCAACAACTTCAGGCCCTCCATTATGAATATCTGACCCGCCAAACCCAAGTGATCAGAGGCGTTCCAAGGCTCAATACACCACTGAGATTGCAGGAGTAGCAATGGGTATGATTTTAGTCAGCGAAATTACTGTAGTTAACTCCTGCTCATATGCCTCTACCGGACTCAATGAAGGTGTTGTGAATTTGATATGCCTGGACAATAAGCCCAAGGTCATCCGTCAAAATGAAGGGAATCCGCTGGAATTGAACTGATAATGGTAATTCAAGCACTTCGAAATGAGGCAATATTGAATTGTTGTTTTGATGAAACCAATGAGATACGGCGAATTGAGTTACTAAGCCGTGTAAGTAATATCATCCAAAATTGTTATGATATAAGCAGGATGAGATGATCAAGGAGAAGGAGAT
>JAKSZP010015141.1:0-41086 GCA_022478985.1 Massospora cicadina
ACCTCCTGATGGTGTAATCTGACTAATTGGAGGAGGTGATGAATTGCGGAGTGGATGAAGTTATGAAGGTAGCGATCAGGCTCCAAGGTAAGCTCCCCAGCAGGTAATATGGCCGAGGCATAGAGGTCCCACATTGCAGATGGTACAGCGGAGGTGCGGGAGCAGCTGGAGTGGGTGCCCTCAGTGTAGATGCTGTGGACTAATTGTTGAATGACATCATTGGTATGTTCAAACTGAAGTTGTTATAGGCTCCCATCTATGGAGGGCAGCGAGAGTTGAAAGGTGGCACAAAACTCTAGCCTTTCCAGCTGTGAGGGCAGCATCATGTACCTCAAAGTACTAACCAATCGAGTAACACTCCTCGATTGACCAGTCATTTGGTCATCAGGGCTGCTATTGGTTTCCATTTTTGTGATAGACGTTTTCACTTAGGTCAGCTCAGAGCCCCCTGTAGTGAGCACCACTTCTGTCAGTGCTATATTTCTTGGGGCTGGCGCTGGGGTTTGTGGTGGCTCAAAGCTGGAAAAATTGGAAAAGAGCACCGAGGAGGAAACAGAAAAATGAGTTAGAATACCAAATAATTTATTAAATTAAAAAGCTTCAATATTTAGAGAGTGTTTCGGGACTCAGTGACTTCAGGATCTTTGGAGCCTCATCCAATCAGGATCTTTACTGATCTTTCAGAATGGCCTCCTTGAGGGCGTCCTCAATGGATAGCATCGCTCACCTGACTGAATGGGTGAAAAGGCCGCTTCAGGTGACTCAGGAATAGGTGAGGATGATCCTGAAAGAGTTTTAGCTTGGTTAGGTTTGATGACCAATTCAGCACGGCCAGATTTGGAAGATGGGAATTTGATACAATTTTTATCTCGAATCCTGACACTGGCCATCCCTGAATATACCTCAGAACCCAGCCCACTTCCCAAAGCAAGAATGCCAGTCCAATCTCCACTTATAAAATGGCTAACCTAAACCCAAATCTAACATACCTCAATAAAATTCAATACCTAATTTCCTTATCTGCCTCTTTTCCCTTAAGCCCTAAAAACAGAAGTAGTAAATTAACAAGACCTACTACAGTATGTGACATGTCCTCCAAACTGCTAAATCAACTTCTACTTAACTTACCAAAAGTTTAATTAATTAGTGGAACTAAATTAGGCAGGTTTTTAAAATATATAAACCTAACATCCAGATAACCATGCTTCACTATGGTATTTAAAGCTTATCAGATGATAAACTCAGGCTGACAGCCAATAGGATGTGAAACTCTACTCTTGAGCCACTTGGACTAACAGCTTCACTGTTGCCCTTGTGGCTGGTGAGCTGATTATCCTAACTTACTTAATCTATTTAAAACCCTAATACTGTTTTTATTTAGTTTTGGGTGAACAATTTGGTGAATTATTCAGTAATATTCACCAATTCTCACCCATTTTCCCAAATTGATGAACCTATCAGACTCTATTAGTTTCAGGTGAGCTATTTGATGAATTATTAGATAGTATTTGCAAATTCTCACCCACTCGCCTAAATAGATTGAATTTATCAGAATCAATAATTTTAGATTCAATTTTAACTGAAAATTCTCACCCACTCACCTAAATTGTTTGAACCTATCAGACTCGAAGGTTTCAGATGTCAGTCAATTAGTTAGTATGTCAGTGAATGTGGTTTATTTAGTAGACTAGTGGAGTTACCCAGCGTTTCTTAGGTTTATTTATTCACAGAGAATTTAAACTAATTAAATTAAGGTTTATATTATAAAGTGGAGTTACCCAGTGTTGCTTGTGTTTATGAGCTTGCACTGACAAAGCTTAAAGTATGTGCCAGCACAATGCTTGAACCACTTGGACTAACAGCTTCGCTGTTGTCCTCATGGCTGGTGATCTGGTTATCCTAAATTTATCTAATAATCTACTTAAAACTCTAACTGATTTTTGTCTAGTTTTGGATATACAAATTGGTGAATTATTCAATGATATTCACCAATTCTCACCTAAACACCAAATATATTGAGCTTATCAGACTTAATAGTTTCAGATTTGATAATATTTGCCAATTCTCACCCACTCACCAAAACAGATTGAGCCTATCAGACTCAAAGGTTTCAGATGTCAGTCAGTCAGTATGTCAGTGAATGTGTTTTATTAATTGCTTTTCTTTAACTCACAATGAGGAAATGTTCAAATATTGCAATTGATTTTTAACTAACTTATAGTCTAGCTAGAGGTTATTATTTTTGACAAACTTATTTATCTCTGATGACAATACGTTAATATTAAAAAAATCCAATATTAATGTTCAAAATAAAAAGTTTTATATGTATTAAGTGAAAATACTATTTATTTTTGAAGGTAGTTGGTATATAGTTACGGCTGAGCAGTTAGGATCAGTTGATTTCATATTTTAAATGTTTTTTTAAGTGGTCAGTGGTCATTTGGGTAATTGGAAAGTTAATCTAAATCAAAACTTTGAATCAAAAGTCCAGTTGATTCTTAAAACCTCCTCTAGCATAATCAGCTCAGCTTTTGGTTCTAAACTTAAATTCTATAAAAGTTTTGTCGTTTGAACCCTGGCATAATAACTTTTATCTATAATAAAAGCAAATGTGTATTTGTGTGTGTATGTGCAATGGCCAGCCAAAACTACAGCATGTAGAGTATTGAGAATATAGATATAGGAGGATGTGTGGGGGACCATATGAACCTCAAAGCCAAATTTATAATTTTATAATTGTTAAGACTCTGATATAACTAGATGATAATCCCTAAGTAGTTATGGCAGAATGGGTGAGATTGACCTAACTGAGTAGTATGATAATATTGTTAAGTGAGCCTTGACATAAGGCAATAGGGCAATCCCAAGCTTTAAACACATATTGAGTGGATTGCCTCAAAATCAGGTGATAAGGTGATGCCAACGTATGACAAATAATTTGTAGATTACCTCAAACTAAGGCAACTGTGAATTTAAAGTATAGTAGACTCTGCTGGACCAATGAGAATATGGTGGAACTGAACAGTCTAAGCAAAAGGGTTTGTATTGACTAAAGTTTCTGATATATAAGTAAGATACAAAGATTGAAAGAGGAGGATTGTTAATAGGGAGAAAAGAGCAGAGCAGCGAGGATCCTCTGGTATATATTAAATAATTAATTAAGATGTGTCATTGGAGCAATTGCTCTGTATTTTATTATATATTCTTAAGTGTATTCCAAGGACCGGCAATCTTCATATCATCCATCCTATTGCTCAGTGGGCTGAACCCTGCACAAATCTTCCGGCATATCTCACCAATATTGCTGAAATTGTAACAGTGGTACCCACTACAGGGAGCTATTGAACAACCACGTAAATACGAAAATTCTCCAGTCATTGGACATGGATTATCAGGCCTGCACCAAGGGGGAATTGTCTAAATCCGCTGCGCTTGCAGAAACCATGGAAACCAAACTTGTTGTTGCTGCAGTGCTCAAACAATAAGAGGAGCTCCTTCAGGAGCGTGACAACGTTAAAAACGACTGGAAAATGCAGCTAGTCAGTTGCAGGTACTTGGAAAACTGAACAGGCAACTTGCAATTGCCTGGATGGCACTAATGAGCGGCTACACTGTATGGAGCAGAAGTTGAAACCTACCTTTTATCCGCCTCGCCTCCCTTGGAAAGTAGAAGGACAAAGGGTCACTTGGAAAGGATCATTTTATGATAAATACCAGAATAGTTATCCAGCTGAAGAGCTTTTTGCCAAGCATGAAGGCATCATGAGCTGCCCAACTCATGATGGCAGCTTGGAGGATGACTATGTTCTGACCCAGAAAAACCCCATGTGATGGCAGTCTTTCACACCTAGGAAACCTACGCTACCCCTAGAGCAGCCAATAGGCCATGTGCCGTTGACCCTTACAAGCCAGCTCTTCACCAAGATACTGCTTATGGGTTTTGGCCCATTCCTCAGTACAATCCACAGGTTTGCAGTTATGAAAGGGAAGAGGAGGTCTGCATCAACAAGCTACCTCATTTGACTGCAATGGAAACATCCATGGGTTCTTCAAGAATTTTGAATTTGTGTTGGAAGGAGCTCAGATTGGTGTAAGGCTAAATTGCTGATATCCGCCCTGGATGTTGGAAGTACCAACCAAGATACTTGCTATCTTCTAAACAATTCCATTACATATCAGGATATGAAGGAGACTGTGCTGAGGTTGTTTATAGGCACTGCCAAGATGTCAAAGCAGAAGACTGAGTTTTACTATAGAGTTTCATTGTAATGAGACTCTTACTGAGTTTGCAGAATGTTTCATGACATAAGCCCATGTGCTAATAGGGGCAGGCACTCTAGCTGAAGCCAATGTGAGAACTGCAATGACCTCTGCAGTAAAGCCATACCGCAAGCTTTACAAAGCCCTGGCTCCATTTTTTGAGGATGACTTACCAATGCTCAAAATTGTCCAGATTTTGCGCTATCTATCTGTTACCTTTCCTCTGCCAAATACAGATTAAAAACCTACAGCAGCCATTGACAGCTCTCCTTATTCAGGGAAATTATCCCACCATGTTCAGAGTCTGCCTAGTAATCCCTGGCCTTACTATAGCTACGCACCTCGACCTCATCTGAGTTACCATCAGCAGTTTATCTATCAGGCTGGGCCTGGTTACGCTGATCACCCACAGTCCAACTATCCACTTGGCTCATCTTACAATACTCAAGGACGCGGGCCCTATAGGGTAAATTGTTTCAAATGAGGTCGCCCTGGGCACCTTGCCCAGTGTTGCCCCAACTGTCAGGTACATTATATACAGCAGGACCAGTACTACCAGGGGAAAGTTAGAGCAGACTAGAGATTGGACTCTCTACCTACGCTATCCCAACCCTAAAGTCCCACCTGAATCTATCAATTTATATTCAGCAGAAGTCCCTCAGTACAATGATGCACTCCTATATCAGCAGCCTGTTGGAGGGATGAATGTATTGACATGAGCGCAAGCTAAGGCTGTGGCAGAAGAAGGACCTCAGGAGCAACCAAAGCCTTACGCTTGTCAAATGTTCGACCAAGTTTCCCCTGAAAAGCTGGACCCATCATCAGATGCACTTTCTTTGAAAGGAGTAGACATTGCCCTTCTGGTAGACACTATTGTCAAACAATACCCCAAAGTCAGTGAGGGGATTGTGAGTCTCCTTGGGAAAAGAGATTCTTTAAATGTACATGTATTAAACAGTTAACATTCTTCTTATTTTGAATGTACATACTGTGAAATTGTAGTAGCCAAAAACTAAGTCTGTGCAATAATGGATATGGGCGCCCCAGTCAACATAATCTTCATAAAGTTGGTGGCAAAGTTGATATTGATTCCTGGTGTGAACCATCAAATGGTGTATGGGACTACTGGAGCTGAAAGAATAGTCTCAGAGGCAGTGTACAGTGAGCAACCTTTGCAGTTTAAGTCAATTGTTATTGTAGCTCCAGCAATCATATAACCAAACACCTACATCAATATGCTAATCGGAACCACTTTTAAGTGACACTGGTGCTGTCGTTGACATGACAGAAGAGACGTTTGGAATTCTGGGCCACGGATCCCAGTTTATTTCACCTATAACGGAGTGCCAAAGGATCCAGTGCATATAGGCCATATCACCCTATCTTATAGTAATAGAGTGATCCCAATACACTACCGTTGACTAAAGAACAAGACCCAGGCATTAATCAAAAAATATTTGAATATCAATGGTTGCCTCTCATATCTGTGGGCCTATATCCATCTACTCTGGCCCACCAAGTGTTAGTGAACACTGAATTGGTAATAGAAGTGCCAGATGGACTCTATAGGAAAGTTATTGGCCCTTATCAACAATCATGGCTTGATCCCATGTGGCTCCAGGCATTATGCTACTTGGATATGGGGAGATCAATATTCTGCTAGCGAATCTACAAATGGAACCCTTTCAAATCCACCAACACCACATAGTGTCATTTACACTTGACCCCTGTTGAGGAGGTCATTCAGGTTAATTAGTTTGGGTCGCTGGATAATTTGTTCTTCCCATCAAACTGCAGCCTGAAATAATGGCAGTGGTACCGCACAAAAATTTAATGGGGTTATTGGAAGACCAGAAATATCAGGTGGTAGCTTTATTTCAAAATATAAGGAGATCTTTACTGTTGACCACGATTTAGAGTGTGCATAAGGTGTCCATTGATTAGACATTAGAAACATCCTCCCATCAGCTCTCAACCAATTTGCTGATCTAGGGCATCCAAAGAAATAGTTACCCAGGAGGTCAAAAAGCTGCTGGAGCAAGGGAGGCTCAAACCATCAAAGAGTCTGTGGGCTTAGCCCATTCTTATTGTAAAAAAGAAGGACAGTACTAACCAGGTAATAATAAACTACCAGAAGCTCAACAGTATCACCAAGAAGGACTCGTATTCCTTGCCATGAATTGATAATGCCCTGGATCAGTTGGGAGGAGCTCACCTTTTTGGTGATGGATTTGATATTGGGCTACTGGAAAATTGAATTGCCCATGGTAAAACAGGATAAATGCTCCATTATCACATCCAAGGGGCTTTTTCAACTGATTTGATGCCACAAAGGCTGTGTAACATCCCGGCTACATTCTAATGGGCCATGGACATCATTATTGGCGATCTGAAGCTGCTGTGTGCTCTTATGTACCTTGACAATATTGATGTCTTTTTTGCGAACCTTCTCCAAGCATTTTACTCATCTGAGGAGGTCTTCTGATGGCTTGTTGAGGTCAAACTCAAGATCAAGCCCCATAAATTCCACTTCTTCAAATACCATCTAGAGTACCTAAGGTTTGTAGTAGATGCAAAGGGGCTACAGCCTCAAACAGCACAAGTGGAAGCTATTTGGAAAATGATCACACCAAGCAGCAAACGTGATTTTAGTTATTTTTGAAAATGGTCAGTTACTACTGACGCTTCATCACCAACTTCAGCTGTATTAAAGAACCACCGCTTAAGTTACTTAAAAAATGTTGTTTCTGAATAAACAGAACGTTGGCAATGCTCCTTTGATACACTTCAGATGGCATTAATCAGCGCGCCAATGCTACATTATCCAAATTTTGAAAAAGGGTTTATTTTCCAGACATGTGTCTCTTTCTGCCGTTGGGGCAGTTCTATCTCAAAAAGACAATGAGGGGTAGGAGCATCCAATTGCATACTGCAGTCATAGCTTGAACTGCCATGAACGCAATTACACTGTGACCAGGCAAGAGCTTAATGGTGATCTATGCATACAAACAATTCAGGGTATATTTGCAAGGGGTAAGTTTTATAGTTGTAATGAACCAGCTTTGTTATGCTGGTTGCAAAATCTCATAGAGCCTGAGGGGCGTTTAGCTCAATGGGCTCTTAAGCTTCAGGCTTACATCTTTAAAATCCTCCACCAACCTGGAGCAAAAACTATAACGCAGATTGCTTATTGAGATTTCCAACCATTGCTGTTACAGCAGATCTCAGCAATGTAATGTATAACACAAATGCTCAACGGAAAATACAATAATGAACTGCCACAAGCCATTAAGGTATTAGATGGAATAAGGCTTATACATTTCAGAAGAATGGTAAATTTAAAAGCGGATAGGGATATTACCATGAATATCACAAGACCTTCCACCCAACCAAATGCTGTTATGAGCGCACACCAAGCAGTTGGACATGGTGGAGTACGTAAGACCCTATAATTGTTGCAAACTCAGTACTACTGGGAAAGCATGTACTTTGACATGCTCAAAACAATTTCCTGCTGCCACCAGTGTCAAGTGGAGAAGCCATTCCGCCAAAAGACTTTGTATCAGTTAGTGAAGCCTCACTTTGCTAAGCACAATGTACCTATTGATGTTGTGAGCCCCTGCTAACTGGAGAAAACTGATACAAGTGTATTCTGGTGGCAATTGACCACTTGACCAAGTGGGTTGAGGCATGGGCAATACACGATCTGGGGGCGTTCATGGTGGCTAAGTTTGTGATGGAATGTATAATTCAGCAGTATGGTTGTCCTTAGTTCATCCTTACAGACACTGGGACCAACTTCACCTCTCACATTTTACCCAAACTCAACTGACTGATGGCCATCTGCAGGGTTCTAATAACCCCATATCACTCAGAATCCAACATTATGGTTGAATGGGTCAATGAGAAACTGGTGAATATACTCCAGAAGCTGGTAATGGATAAATCCTCTGATTGGAGTACCCTCCTTTTCACTGCTAACTTTGCCTACAATATCAGCTATCACTTGGCAACAAGGAAGAGTCCTTTCCAGTTACTATATGGATGGCATCCAGCTCTACCCACACTGTTCTATGCCTTCATGGAAGATTACAGTGGAATGGATCCTTAACACTACTTGACCAACCTAACAAATATGCAGATCAAGCTCAAATTGATGTGTACTCATTTAGCTTAGCCAAGAAGATAAAAGATCAGGCTGCTAATCAGGTATGGCATAGTGGGCTAGCTCAGTTTAAAGATGGGGACATAGTTCTATACCATGACCAACTTGGGTTTGGTTGGATGCACAAATTGGCCAGCATCTGGATTGGTTCATTTGAAATAATTGAGAAAACAGGTGATGATGCCTATACTATCAAGGACCCCACATGCAGTCAGATCATTAACTGCATGCACATAAGGTTCCTTTGGTTGTATAATAATAGGAGACTTATCATCCAATCAAGGGGGTAATTTTGAGATTCTGATATGACTGAATAATAAGCCCTAATTAGTTAAGGCAGAATGGGTGAGATTGGCTGAACCAAGTAGTATGATAATATTGTTTAGGAGTTCCTTGACATAAAGCAATAGGGCAATCCCAAGCTTTGGACGAATATTGAGTGGATCACCTTCAAATCAGGCAATAAGGTGATATTAACGTTTGATAAGTAATTAGTAGATTGCCTCAAACTAAGGTGATCATTAATTTAAAGAATAGTAGACTATGCCAGAACAATGAATATATGGTGGAATCAAACAGTCTAAGAAAAAGAGTCAGTATTGACTAAAGTTGCTGATATATACGTGAGATACAAAAATTTAAAGAGGAGGATTGTTAATAGGGAGGAAAGAGAGGAGCAGCAAGTATCCACTGGTATATTAAAATTAATAAAGAAGTGTCATTGGAGCAATTGCTCTGTGTATTATTATATTTTATTAAGTGTATTCCAAGGACTGGCAATCTTCATATCATCCGTCCTATTGCTCAGTGGGCTGTACCCTGCACAAATCTTCCAGCTTATCTCACCAATATCGCCAAAATTGCAACTATAATAAAATAAAAAGCTTTATAACTAAGAAGTGAAAAGTCTATTATTTTCATTGTATTTATTACAGCTGAGCAGTTTTAAATTTAGTTAAATCTATAGTTTCAATGGTTTTGCCAAGCAGTTGGTGGGTTTGGGTTGATTAATAAGCTTAATTGATTTAATAAGTGGTTAGTGATTAGTTGATCCAATAAGTTAATTTTTTTATTTAACTAAGGTAAGCCGACCAGGGGATGGACATTACCAAATATACGTAAAACTAAGGAAATAACTGACAAATATAAAATTGGGCACCCCAGGGTACTCAAGTTACCCCTGTTGCCAGCGGGACTGCCAGGTATGGGGGGTTGGTGCGCTACTCTGAGGGGGTTTCCCCTACTATGGAGCAGGTGTGAAGGAAAGGGTCTGTGTGGAGGAACCAGAGTGGGAACCATGATTCTATGAGCGCTTTTTGCCTTGGTCTCATATATCCATAGAGTCAGGCTTGGAAGTGCTCCAGTAAGTGGACATGGAATCTGTTAATAACCCCATGAATGGTTGGGACCGTGCCCTTGAACGCATCTAATGCAATTGTGTGGATTGTCCACATTGCAATGGGTATTATTAGGGAGCGGAGGGTAGATGGGATTGGTGACTTAATCTGGAGCGCGAAGATGCTCTTTGATATCGAGAATTCCTGTTCATTTTAGATCTTAAGCAGGCGTGCGACTTCCTGCCATATAGCTTTGGTTGGGGGCATGTTTCTAGGCGGTGATGTAGGGATCCCTCCCTTCCACATACTGCACATGTTTTGTGGAGGGAGTTGGAATGGTCCGCCATCCTATAGGTCCTTCTCAGACAGCGCCAGGCGTTTGCTCTTATCCTCAGCTGTAGGAGTGGGTTGTGAGTCATTTTCCACATTGCCTTCTGTGTGGTTAAATCATAGGGAATGTCCAACATATCTAAGTATTCTATCCTAGCTATGCTTGGGGTTGTTGCGAGCATATCTCTCTGGGGGTGGTTTTCTGGGTTTCTTAATTTGAATTGGAGGCTGGGTCGTCCCCTTCCCTGTATAGTACCCATGTTCTCTATGGTCCATCCCATACAGTGGATAGTTTGGAGGATATGTTTGAAATGAGGGGAGGTTCCATGCGGACCTGTTGCAGTAGGGTATTTGGCAAGGTATTAAAGTAGTCTGGGTGGACTATGTGGGTTGGTTAATTTGAGCGCCTGTGCAAAGTTAGTTCTTGCTGCTCTGGACCAATGTTGTTGCAGGAGGTCTGGAGCAAGGATTTCCTTTATCCAGGTATCTAGGATGTGATTGGCGTGGCTCTCAAAATCTATTAGTCCCATGCCTCCGCTTGAGCATGAGCCAAATAGTGTTTCCATCCGTATAGGAGGGTGAGAGCCAGGCCACAGCCAGCCCTAGATAAGCGCGCGTATTGAGGTTATAAAGGTAGGTGAGAAGGCATTCGCGTGGGCCTGGTACCACAGTATTGGGAGGATGAGCGAGTTAGCAAATGTAACTCGTCCTGTTAGTCCTGGGGTTCTTCCCTTGAGGGAGGCGACGCGTTTGGATACCCGTTGTAACAGGTTACTTTCCATTGTCTCATTATCATATCCCCTTGATTCTAGCCAGATTCCAAGGTGTCAGACAGGAGTGGTAGTGGAAGATGTTGCAAAGGGTAAAATGATTCGCTTTTTTCTTCGTGTGTTGGTATGAGGCTCTGATGTTGTGGCCCAATTGTTTGTGTGATTGCCTAAGAGGATGATTTCTGTCTTCCTTTTGTTGAGCGATGCATTGCTCACCTTGGTGTATTCCTCTAGAGTATGTTCCAGCTGTCAGACATCTTCATTGTTTGCTATACCTGCTACGCAGTCATCCACAAAGGCCAGTATCTTGACTGTTGGTTGTCCTTGTGCAGTTATCCCCATGAGACGTGAGTCAGTTACTCAGAGGAGTGGGTCAAAGCTAAAAATGTATAGCAGTGGGCTGAGGGGATCCCCTTGTTTGAGCCCTCTGTGTGGTTTAATCTTGTTTGTTAGGAATCCAGGGCCACATACAGCCATGGTTGCAGATTCTGTTAGAGCATCACCCATTTTATGAATTTTGGTGAGAGTTTGAAGGCATGTAGACATTCTTTTAGGTATGGCCAGCTAACACGGTCATACGCCTTTTCCTGATCCAAGAAGACCAGAGCACCAGTTGCTTTTGATTGGCAAATGTTTGCAACAGGGTGAATGTTGTTCCAGATTGAACGCCCTGGTATAAACCCAAACTGGTTGGGTGATAGGACGTCAGATGCAATTGCGCCTAATCTAGTTGCTAAAATTTTTGTTAGAATTTTTGTGTCAGTGTTAGAGAGTGCAATTGGGCGCCAGTTGGCCAGGTCCAACTTGTCACCCTTTTTATATAAGGTTATAACGTAGGATTCATGGCCTCCTGGTAATAGGCGTGTTTCCAACAAGCTCTGGTTCATAGACGCCAATAGGAGGAGGGCGATTTGTTGAAAATATTTTTTGTAAAATTCATAGGGTATCCCATCAGGCCCTGGGCATTTCCTACGTGGTGCACCGCGAATTGTCTCCCAAAGCTCCTCCCATGTAATAAGGGATAGTATATTGTAATTCAATGGTGTACTTTGTATCTCAGCAGTTTGTATAAATTTTTTGTGAATCTGTTGGCGTTTCACAATATAATTCAGTGTAATAGCGGTGTACTTCCACCTTGACCTCCTCAGGGTCAGTTGCCATGGTGCCGTTGGTCTTGTGGACCTGTGTGCATGTGGGCTGGTTTCCACGGGAGTAGAATTGGTGGAAAAAGTATGTCAAACAGGTTTCGCCTTCCTTTATGAACTTACCTTTGTTTGATACTTTGATTCTGTGTTGGTGTTCAAAGATTAGATTGTTAAGTTGGGCAGAAATTTCTGCCCATTTGCGTCCCCAGTTAGGGCTATAGCCAGATCTCAGAGTATTTATTTCCAAATGGTCTAGTTCTGCCAAGGTACACTTGATTGTGGCTGTGTCTGCGGTGTACTTACGTGATGCAATATGTTGGGTTTTGTTGATTAAATCCCTTTTGAAATTTTCCTATGTTCCAATGTGATCTGAAGTGAATGAGGTTGTGAATTCTGGGTTTGTAGCCTTGTTTTCAACCCAGTCGGATATCTCAGGAAATTTTATATTTTCTGGGTGAAGCTTTCTCCAAGGTGACACCTGTGTGTGGGATTGGGTTGGCGCTAACTGCACTGTAACTAATCAGTGGTCAGAAAAATTGATCTTTTTGTTATAAATTTGGAGATTCTTGAGTGGTGGGATTGTGGGACAAGGATGTGGTCAATGTGGCTCATCAATATGAGCGCTCCTTCACATATGTTGGGCCACTTCATGTGGGGAAGAAGTGGTGAACTGGGGGGAAGAGCATCCTGTAAGCCAAGAGATGCCTTCATTGTGCAGAATTCAATGTGTCCAGGTGGGTATCCCCTGAGATTAGGCCATTGATCCATATTGGGGTTATCCCAGCAGTTGAAAATCGCCTAACATGATGGTATGTGGTGGGAGGGTGAGAGTAAAATTTTTTCAAAAATTTGTTTTCTCTCAGTTGCAGTGCACGGTACATATATACATGCTATCAAAATTATTTCCTCTTGGCATGTGACTGTTGCTACCAGGACTCGACCATTCAAGTGTGATGACAAATTTGTAATTTTAAAATTTTTTGTTGTTTTGGACAATCGCCCCACAGTGAGACGTCCATACTGATTGTGATGGTGCGACCTGGTTGACCAGGATTCTTCTTCCCCTTGTAGACAGTGGGTTTCTTGGATGGCCAAGATGTCTACAAGAGGTTTTCGCAGGAATTCCAGCTTTTTGGCTTGGGACATATGAGCCCTGGCTCCTGCGATGTTTAGCATCCCTATTGACACTGAGGTGCCTGCGGCGCCTCAGAAGCGGTTGGGAGGGCCCTCTGGCCCTATCCCACCATGGCTCATTTTGGCCATGCTCCACGTCTGTACTCCAACTCTTTCACTGCCATTGTTGGTTCCCTTGATCTGACCCAATGATTCAATGGAATTGCGGTTTTTTGCATTTGCGTCAACTTTTCCTGCAGAGGTCTCATGTTGATTTGATACAGATTGTTGATTGGATCTTATATATTTTTGAGGTTTGACTTTGGTGAATTGTGCACCGCATTTTCACCCAAATTGTAGTTGCATTGTTTCTCAATATATGCATAACTGATGTCACTTTGTGACTCAGTCAGGTTACTGTGAAATTTTTTGACCTGTGCATATTGTTCTGATTGGTTGGTTTGGTGAATATCCAAAATATCCTCCCAAATTTGTCCAGGGTTAATGGTGGACTCTGCATGTGCCGCCGCTTTGGCTGCTGCTCGCTTGCAGGCTTTTTGTGCCACTTTACGTTGTTTGCTTGTAACTGGGTCCACTATGGAGTATAGTCCATCTTCACCCCAGCGGAATGGGTGGTGACCATCAGTCATTTTGGCGAAGTTTTCATTATCTTCATCCATTGCTTCCTCACAATAGTCATTTTCCATTAAGCCCTCTTTCACAGGGCATTCATGTTCCTTGTGGACCAGTGAGCCACAGTGGTTGCAAATGGGCGGTGCGCATTCTGGTGTAACATGGAATGCGGCTGACTGGCCCCCATCTTTAAAGTGAAATTCTACTGTGCGGGGAATTCTGGATAAGTCCTCTTCCACTTCTGGGAAGGGATTGATTACAGCAATAGCTTTGTCCATTCACAGGTTGGGCATCAGGCGAAATTGCTGTAATTTGAGTTGCTGAATTTCTCCATATGCCATGAGACCTTTGTGGAGCTCCTCCTCAATTACCTTATGAGGAAGGTTGGTGGGGAGCGAGTCAAAAGAGTTGAACAAAGTTTTTGCTTTGTTCCATCTGGTGCGCACGAAGCACAAAATTTTTTGCCCTTGGGGAGGGCAATTTCCACTCAAACTTTTTCTGCGGCATTGGCTTCATTGGCTGTTTCAAAACCAATATCAATCCAGCTGCGGCCCATGTTGTTGGTGGCTACATATACTGCGTGAGGGAAAAGTGAGGGCTGTGCCTCACATGTTTTCTCCCACAGGGTCAGTGACTCATCCCCAAGGAAGAGTCTGATCCCATGTTCCACCTTTGATAAGGGTTGGTTGAACTGAATGTACATATATTGCACATGCTTTACAGTGAATACCATAAACTCAGACGGTGTCTGAGTTTGCAATTTCTTTTTTTGCAGATTGGATTCCTGGTCCCCCTCCAGGGCGTTTCTTGCCCTTAGTTGCACTTTTAAGCGCACCACTTGCCACAATGCTCACCCATGTTGTATTATTTTTATTGATAAAGTTGCCCATCTTTCATGTGTGTGACATCCAAATTTGCTTTTCTAATTGAATTGTAGTAGCTAAAGTGATTGTTATGAAGAAGAAAAAATCCAATAAGCTAATTGGTTTTAAATTGTTAGTGGTTTATGATTGTTTTTTTTTAGTACTAGATGGTCCCAACCCAAGGGGGGGGATTCATCGATGTTTATTGAATTACGCCTGGGCTCCTAAGAGCCTGAGGCGAGGGAAGGGGAGGGAGGAGGCATCGAGAAAGGGAGGGGGGTTTGCGCGCCAGAGCCGTGCTGCAGTGACAACTGAGTGGGGGAGGGTTGGCGACATAGTGCAGACCTTCAGGGCCATCTCAAAGTGTACCTGAAAGTGGGTGATCATGTGTGGAAGGGTCCACACCTGCTGGTCAAAGGCAGCACGAAGGAAGGAGTTATGGATGGTCCAGATGGCTGTGGCATAGGCGAGGACACGGAGGGGTCGGTGGCAACCAGGCAATGTCTGCTCAAACATGAGGTCTTGCACAGGGTGTCCAGACCAGGGCTGAGCATGGAGGAGCGCGCGGGCCTTTGGCCAAAATGTGGCGACACCTGGACAGGTGAAAAAATGATGGAGGTGGGAGTCAATAGGCTCCACACAGCGGGGGCAGCTTTGGTGCTGGAAGGTAGGGCCAGTCCGGTCCCCTGTCCTGTATGAACAGTGGAGCACTCTCCATAAGGTGTTGGACACCTTTGCTGACAGGATGGGGTGATAGACGTCCTTCCACAATTCCTTAAGGTCAAATCTCACGGAGGGAGGGAGGAGCTCAAGGAGTCTTGGGCGGATGGGAGGACGATCTTGGGGGTTGAGGCGAGTTGTGACAACTTGTCCATTGTGCACAATTGCATGGCGACGTGGGCTGAGGCCAGGGCCTTCCCTTCTGTATGGGAAGGCATGGTGGATCCGCGCGCCTACTCGTTTCAGGGCAAGGAGAGCCTGGTTCCAGTAGGGGGATGAGGATGGTTTTAGGCGATGGCCTGGGTGGTTTGTGAGCCACTCCCCTAGTGAGGTCATAGATGCTCTAGGAAGACCCAGAGCTGCTGACACTGACTGGCGGAGGGCGGGCGCCCATTGGGGCATGGGGGTCGCGTCCCAGCAGACAATCGGCCATAGGAACTTCAGGAAGATTGTGGTGGTGTGGGATCGCGTGTCCAGAAGCCCTAGGCCCCCTTCATTGCAGGGTCGGGCAATGGTTGAGAGGGCTATTGGTGGATGGTTTGAGCCCTTTATGATTGTTTTTTAATTTAGGAGTTCAAAGACGTTTTTCCCAAACTTTACTTAAATTTTCTTGTTAGCTTTCATAATGGTAGATGATCACCCATAAGTTTAAGAAGTAATAAAATTTATCAAAATTAATCTAAATTGAAAAAAAAATTATCAAATCAAATAATACACCACCAAACATTCTGTAAGACCCCAAAAAGAGCTTATGGATTCAACAAAAAACACCATTTATTTGGCCAAAATTAACTTATCAACAACCAAAACCTAAAAAATGTATATAAGTAACAAGAAAAAAAATTTGTAATTTACAATTGTATTTCAATAATCAAAAACTTCACTATTTGATTACTATGTACAGTAAAACTTTGAATAAAAATTTGTTTAAAAATTAAAGACATATGAGAAATTTCAATATTTAATGTTATATTTAAATATCCAAATTAACTTACTAATTTAACTTATGTAATGTATAATAAATTTAATTAAAGTATGACTAAAAAGTAGAAAATAAAATAAGAAAAGTAATTTTCTATAAAAACTTTTTTTTCTTAAAGAGAGAAAATAGTGTGAAAGTTAAAAAATAAAAAAAGTAAAACAATATAAAGTAAAAAACACAACACAATCAAAAAAGTTGCACTAAAAAGTAAAAAATAATTTTTATTGCCAAATAATAATTTTAAAATTTCTCATGTATGGCTGCAAGAAAAGCAAGGCATGTGCACTTACATACAATCATATGTACAATAATACAAAGTAGTATATATATATCATATAATATTTATAAAATTATATATATATAATATACATATACTAGTAATGTTTATAATATATTAAATATATTAATATATAATAATTAATGTATATTATATTTATTTGAGGCAAGATGACCAGGGGACGGACATTACCAAAGCTAAAACTAGACTAAAAAGCTAAAGTAACTACTTGGTTCTAACAAAACGCCCTAATGAGAAGATTGAATGAAATGCTTCAAAAACCAACCAACCAGGAAGGCAGCAGAATTTGCTTATCCCTCCATGGTGGAAGGGGAGGGGGTTCAGGGGGCTTGTCTTTGGCAGCCTCTTTGGCAGCAGCTTCTTCCTCCCATAGTAGAGTGTGTGTCACAGCTGACAGTAATGGCGTTGGGGCATCTGTGGCATGGGGTTCAAAATCACTGATAATTGAAATTTCATGGAAATTGCCAGCTAGATAAATGGCACTGAGATATTTGGTTAAAGCTTTTTCAGCTTTGATGTGGGCATCTGGGAGTTTAATGAATGTGGCAATGTTGGTTTGGGTTATTTTTGTTTTTGGATTCCGTGTGTCAGGCAAACAGCAAGTAAGAATTAGACTGGCCTTCCAGCCAAGATGCTGGAGCATCCAAATGGCAAACCAGAATGCCCAGGGCACTGCTGCTGGTAAAATAAATATGAAACTGGAAAGGAGTTTCACCATTATCTGCTGGTGAGCCAGAATTTTGTACAGGCACAAAATAAGATACCAGACAAACATGGCCATTAACCCCAAGGGGCATGAGAGTGCCGGCGGAAGAGGCAGCTTAATTCTCAACATATAAAAACTAAATTTTGGGAAAAGGTTTTTAATGGAAAATTTAAGGAAAAAAAATTGACCAATAAATTTTCTTAGTGTGATGCAACTGATTAAATAGTAGTCAATTTGGAGGGAAAACAAGCTGGGATTGGGTCCCACAAGTTTGACCTAACCAACAAATTGTTCAGGAATGGGGAACAGATAATTTAACTGGTACTGACATCAAAGAATTTGGTGGCAGGCTGAGTCACTGTTGGTTCAACCTCAAATGTCCAAACTGAGGCTTGACTGCATTTCTGACAGTTGGTATGATGGCATTTAGTCCGATGAGCAGCAGGAATCACCCAAGACCACCCCACATATGGGTGGCCCATTTGATTAGGAATGGGTTCAAGACATCCAACCTGTCCATGCTCAGTTGCTGGGCCATTTGTTCAGTCAGTGGCATTGCATCAGGCGCAATACCTGATTTTCCAGCAGGAAGCATTGAAACCTTATTGATGGTGTTTGATGCTGTTACCTGCCTGTCAGGAGTGATCCCTGATGATTTTGGGAGGGGGAGATTTTTTGATTGTCATGTTAACCAAATCGCAACTGTCAGGAATTCCAGCTGATAAATCATTCTTCATACCTTTTCAACCATTTGAAATCTGAGCATTGGGCTGATTGCCACTTGAATTAGTTCCAATCAATTTCATTTCAGCATCCTTGGCGCAGATTTCACTGATTCCTCATAACAGTTCTGCTGAGGAGAGTGTGGGTACTGGAAGCGGGATCCAAAGTGGGAGAGCTGTTACCCAGAGCTCATCTACCACGTGAGCAAGATCACCCTGAGTAATGAGGGGTACAGTCATCCTCTTTGGTGCCTTCTTACTCATGAATGGGAAAATGGTCCGATTGACACCCAGAGGATGTTCCCTGAAACTTGCATCATGCTATAGTTGCCACGTTCTGGATAGCATCATTTGTGTTTTCGTATAGCTGGTTTACCGTGATTTTACTTTTTGGAGCTAAGGTTGCAAGGATTACAGGAGGTGGAATTCCTCCTGTGAGCATTGCTACTGATTTAGTGACAGCTTTATGCAGGGGATGGCAATCTGGTGTTGCAGCTGCTTTGACTGCAAGCTGGTAATCACTGTGAAATGATTTGGCGTTTATCTGTGGGGTATAAAGTTGAGGGGGTATCTGGCATCCCATTCTGCATTAATGAACCACTCAATTTGCAGAGATGGATCTTCAATGAACTTACCTGATTCGTCAATTTCAGCCAATAATTTCCATGGGTTTTGGTTGAATTGGATTGGGGAATCAGCGTACAGTTGAGGTTTGGTTGAATCATTTGAGGAAGCATGGGATAGAACTGGGATCCAATCCAATGCTTGATTGGTGGATTTATTTATGGTATTGGGGGTGAGGAGGAGGCTGATTGGTGGCTGCAGGTGCAGCTGCAGCAACAGGCTTTGGGGGTGGGGGAGGTAGGATTGTGCCGCATACCAGAAATTGTACAGGGTGGGCAGCAGATTGGAGGTTTGTGGATGAGTCATCTGATCTGCCAGAAGTGGTTGAGGAGGGGCACTTGCGTTTTGAGTGGTCAAACTCAAAACATGATGGACAGATCGTCTGCCCACCCTCAATGTGGGCCCAAAATGGATGGTCGGGCGCTGAGGGAATAATGGTGTGCAGCAGAATTGCCACCACAATTTTATTAAATTCAGGGCTGATCATGGCATATGCCTGAGGCCCAGTGAGTCATGTGGCCCCATTTGGGACCACAAATTGTAAGATGGGGTTTGAGCCATAGGCTGCCAGACTGTCCATCAGCTCCTGATGGAGCACTGCAGGGGGGAGGTGGGCGGGCAATCCAGCAAACTGAACCACCAAGGTGGTGTCCGCTGGGAGCTGAGTCTGAGTTGTGGGGAGAGGGGTGCCCTGGAATACCAGGAGTACAGTTGCTGCAGTGGCAGCGTCAGCTTCACAGGTGAAGCTGAGGTCAAAATACCCCTTGTAGGGGCGGAAATCAATAAAACCGGTGGGTGTCATCACTGCCTGGGCCATTTTGATAGTGGCTTGGTTGTGGTATGGGAATAGCTTCCCATATTTGACCCTTAGGCCATATCACATGTTGCTCCAGGGGAGCACTAGGGGGCAGCGTGGTACCTCTTGGGTACAAGCAAGGTGGGCGTCTAGGTTCTTGGGCGGAATGAATTGTCCCATAGGTTTGGAATGACTGGGTGAACCAGTCGTAGCGCGTTTTCCTGCTGGATGGAAAATGGTGGGGGAGTTTCACCGCTGCCCCATGCTGGAGCAGCTGGCGGAGAATCCAAGGACATTGGAGCAAAACTACAATGGGCAAATTCAATTTGTTTTATAAATTCATGTAATTTTGCTTGGAAAGTTATGCCGAGCGGAAAAAGAGTTTTTTTATAACTATATATATTTTGAATTATATATTATGTATAATATTGTATAATATTATATACTATATATAATACTATATATGAGTTAATATATACAGTATATTACAATATATATATATTATATAAATATATGATATATTGTAAGTATATATATATACTTACAATTTATATAAAATGGATCTTGGTATATATATATTTGTTATCCATAGATTCTGACACCATTTGACTGATCACCATGAAAGTTGGCACATATAAGTATTTTTTCATGGAGAAGATTATGAGTTTTAAAAATTATTATTTTCATAGTAAAATATAAAACTTTATTTTTAAGAAGTGAAAACTCTATATAATTTGATGGTATTCACTATATTGTTAGGTTGAGCAGTTTGGTATTTGGTTGATTCAATTTTCAAATGGTTTTGTTAAATTGTCAGTGGTTATTTGGCTCTTTAGAAGTTAATCTAAATCAAAACTGAATCATAAACCCAACTGATTTTACAAATACCTCCTCTATCATAATTGTCTCAGCTTTTAGCTCTAAACTTAAAATATAAAATGGTTGTTCAAATTATGGAACAATCACTTTTATTTAATTACTTTAATATCATTAAAACTATTTATATAAGTAATTAATATTTCAAGTGTAAGTAAAACTAAAAAACGATGAGCTATAATATTGAATATAGATTTAAGAATTTTTTTAATATATATATATATAAATGGATGTTGATATATGTATCTATATATATAATCGTCCATTCTGTCAAATTGAGCCAAGATTCAAGAGATCCAATAGGTTGAACATCCATATTTCCTAATTTGGCTCAAAGCTAATATTGAATTGACACCTATCTTAGCCCAAGCACCAAGTCAATTTAAATCCAAGCATCAACTTGTAATAGGGTTCACTTATTATCCCCTAATATTGCACTCATTAAAAAACATATAAAAAAGTAACCTTAAGTTTTATTATTTTTACAAGTGGTGAAAAAACTTCTCCTGAATCAAGTTGTTGGTTTTTAGGTGCAAAAATGCACCAGCGAGAATCTTTACAAAAACTAAAATCCAATACCAAACACTAAACTGTGGAAAATATTTAGAAATGCACCCAAAAAACAAAAATTGTAAGATCAATCAAATATGCATGGCAATGATCAGCGAGTAGAGCTTCTGAAACATCTGAAGATAAAGATGCACACAAGTAAACTGAACACTTGAGAGCCTCTACTTCAAGAGCTATTGAAACATCTCAAAGTATGACACATAAGTTGCATATCTTCAAGCAAGAGCTTCTACTTTAAGAGATGCTGAAACATCTGAAGAGTGAGATTCATGAGTTGAAAACCTGTGAGTGCAAGCTTCTACTACAAGAGCTGCCAAAACATCTCAACAGCATAAAGTACAAGTTTCAGATCTTCAAGCAAGAGCATCTACTTCAAGAGCTGCAAAAAATCTCAACAGCATGATATATAAGTTGCAGATCATCAAGAAAGAGCTTTTACTTCAAGAGCTGCTGCAACACCCAAAGAAAGAGACACATGGCATGAAGCTGAATACTCATGGCAGACTCAATCAAGAATGAGAATTGATCTCAAGAAAGTGGTGTTCAATTATGATAAAAACTGCAATCACAAAATGCATTGCAATGTTGTCATTGGTCCAATGGATACATTGTGCTTACATTGTCACACTTTGAAGTTTCAGAAAGAAATGCCTGGCATGCGTTGCTCCAATGGCAAAGTCAATTTGCCTTTACTGTCTGAGATAACAGAATTACTTCTAATTTACATGGCTGGAGCTAAACAAGAGTCCAAACACTTTCTAGAGCATATTCAGAAATACAACCCATGCTTTCAAGTGATATCATTTGGAGCAACAAATATTGTTTTTGAATTTATTGCGGGGAAGGCCAACCATGGGACGGACACTTCCAAATATGACTCAGGAAAGATAAACTTAGTACCAGGGGAGGCACCTCAGAGAAGCGATGCTATCTCTTATTGCCAGCGGGAAAGCCACTTATGGGGAGGGGGAGGGAACGTGTGAAGGGGCCATAGCCACTATTGAGTACGTGTGGAGGAAGGGGTCTGATTTGATGAACCAGACTGGGAACCAGGAGGAGACCAGCTGTTGGCGACGCGGTGGGAGGTATTCAAACATCCACGCTTGAAAGTGGTCCACCAAATGAGACCAGAATCTGTGGACAGCTTCTGGGAGGGTGGGGATGGAGCCAGCGATGGCATCCAAGACAATCGTGTGGACAGTCCACATGGCGATTGCAACCACCAGAGCACAGAGGGAGGGTGGGAGGGGGAGGCCATTGATGAAGCAAACATATCTCTTGACAGACTGAAGGGATGAGTTTGATCCTGGCCCAGTAGACGTTGGACTTCGCGCCATATCACTTTAGAGGTGGGGCACTTCTCCAGGCGGTGGAACAGCGTCCCATACTGGCCACACATGACACAGGATGAGTGTAAAGCGTTAGAGCGCTCAGCTGTATGATACACCCGCCTCAGGCAGCGCCACACATGGGAGCGGACTTGAGGCTGCAACAGAGGATGGTGTGCGTATCTCCAGATAGTCTTTTGGGTCTCAGTTTTATAAGGGATGTCCATCATGTCCAGGTAATCCACCCTGGATAGGACATAGGGTCAAATGGGGATCACGCCATCATGGATGGGTAGCCCCTGTACCTCTTGTGTGAACTAAGGAGAGGGGCGGCCTCTTCAGGTTGTATGTCCACTAATACAAATTCTCTACTCTGCGCTTCGCATGGAGAGTAGGATTCATTTGTAGTGGGTTTTTGTCCCGTGAGGACCTGTCGGCCGATGTGTGTGATGCAAGGTATTTCATCAGGGAGTGGGGTTTGATGGATTGTTGAGGCCCAAGGCTCAGGAGAAGTTGGAGTGGGCCGCGCAGGACCAGTGTTGGGATGGGAGTGTAGGAGCAGTGACGGCCGCAATCCAGGTGCCCAGGATCTTGGCAGCATGGGCTTTGAAGTCAAGCAGGCCCATGCCACCTTGATGATGAGGGCCAAACATGACCTCTAGCCGTACTGGTGGAGGGCGGCCTGACCAAAGCCATCCTTGCAGCAAAGCATACAGGGATTTGAAGAAGCTTGGGGAGAAGGGGATGGCGTGGGCTCCAAACCAGACTTTGGATAGGAGCATAGAGTTGGCAAGAATAACCCTGCCAGTGAGGGTAGTAGGGTGGGCTCTGAGAGAGGCGATTCACTTCGTCACGTTGTCCAGTATATGGCACTCCACTACTGCTGACGCATATTTGACTGCCTCCATCCACACGCCCAGATGGCGCACCAGTCCTATGGTAGGACGTGGCATGAAGGGGAGCACCAGTGGAGCGGTGTGTGTTGAGTTAGTAAGGCGTGGACGTGGGCGAGCAGATGGGCCAGGTTGGGAACTACTTGCTGGGGCCCAGCAGTTCTGAAACCGACCAAGGAGGATGATTTCAGTTTTGGAGGCGTTCAGTGCCACATTGCTTACCTGGGAATATTCCTGGATGAGGGCTTCAAGCGCGCGTGCATCTTTGTTATTAGACACCCCCACCACGCAATCATCTGCAAATGCCATCATCTTGACTGGGGTTTGGCCTGGCACATGGACCCCAATGAGTTGGGCATTCACATTTTGCAGTAGTGGGTCAAGGCTGAAGTTGTATAAGAGTGGGCTGTGGGGGTGCCCTTGTCGCAGGCTCTTTGAGGGCGGACTACTTCCGTTAGGAGGCCTGGACCATGCACTGCCATTGTCACAGATTCCATGAGCAGCATCACCCAGTTAATGAAGCGGGGAGGTAGGCGGAATTGTTGGAGGCAGGCCCTAAGGTATTCACAGTTTACTCTATCATAGGCCTTTTGTTGGTCCAAGAATACAAGTGCCCCAGAGGCTGTGGACTGACGTACATTAGCCACAGAGTGCACGTTATCCCAAATCGACCTTCTGGGGATGAAACCGAATTGTTCTGGGGAGATGGTGGCAGATGCTACAGTCCCTAAACGGTTAGCCATGATTTTTGTTAAAATTTTGGTGTCTGTGTTTGTTAGAGAAATGGGGCGCCAGTTGGCTAAGTCAAGCTTATCCCCTTTCTTGAAGAGTGTGACAGTAAAGGCCTCATGTCCTCCTGGTAGGAGGCGCATTTCCAACAGGCTTTGGTTAAGTGAGTCTAGCAGCAATGGGGATATATATTTAAAATATTTTTTGTATGACTCATATGGAATGCCATCTGGGCCTGGGCATTTTCAGTTTGGCGCACCACGAATGGCTGTCCATAATTCATTTGTAGTAATTAAATTCATTATTTCCAGGTATCAGAAAATGGTGCGGATATGAGCTTGGTCGAGAAATTCTGCCATTTTGGCCGGCTGAATAGGTTTGGCTCAGTATAACTTGGAGTAATATTTTTGCATTTTGATTGCCACTTCAGCCAGTGTGTCCGCAATGGAATTATCCAATCTTCACACCTTTGTGTAGGCCATGCTCTGGTGTGGTGCAAAATTTTTTTTAAAGAAGTATGCGGTGCACTTGTCACCTTTAGTGATGCGTATAGCCCTGTATTGGACACAAACCCAATGTTTGTGTTGCCTTTCAAGTGCGTTGAGGTGGGTGGCTGCCTCTGCCCACTTCTGGCCCCATGCAGGGCTGTATCCTGTGGCTGGAATGTTGGACTCCAAGTGGGCCAATTCTGCCAGAGTGCACGAGATAACCGCCGATGTGGCTCATGAGTATCTGGAGGAGAGATGGTGATAGTGGCAGATGGTGTCCTCTTTGAAAGTTGCCCATGTGGATATGGGGTCCGCACAAAATGGTGCAACAAACAATTTTGCCAAAGTTGCCTCTTCCACCCACGTGGAAAATCCTGGCGACGCGAGCTTGGGGGGCGGATTTTGCACCAATGTGGGGCCTTTGCAACTGTGACGGGTAAGTGGTAGGTTATCAAAACCAGTCGGTGGTCGAAGAATTCCATTTTTGTTGTTTTGAAGTGGGAGATGTGGGGTTGGAATTTCGCCAGCATTAGAATAAGGTCGATGCGGGTCATGGACCTTAATTGGCTGTTGTGGATGTGGGGACGCGTCATGTTTTTGAGCAGTGGGGCATGTTGTGGCAGCGCATCTATTAACCCAAGGGTGGCTTTTAGAATGCGTAGTTCTATGTGACCCTGTGGGGCGTGGGGTGAGGGAGGCCACCAGTCTGTTGGTGAGGTTAGCCAACAGTTCATGTCACCAACTAGGAAAGAATCAGGGGGTAGTGGGAGGGATTTGACTGATGAGAAAATTCCCAATGCTCGTGTGCACTGTTTGGGGTGTAGATGTTGATGATTGCATGTGCAACATCAGCCCATGAAAAGGTGATGACGAGCACTCGGCCATTTAGGAATGTTTCTGAGGATTGAATTTGAAAAAATTATTTTTCCAAATTAGCACCCCACAGTGCTTCAACCAAAAGAATAGGGATGGGAGGAGTATTGTTTTCCAAGCTTCCTTGGAACCTTGTGGACAGTGGGACTCCTGGATGGCCAGGATATCCATGGGTAAATTGTGTTGTAAAAAACTCAGTTTTCTAGCCCAGGACGGGGAGGCCTTAAGTCTGGTGATATTCAGCATCCCTAGAGTGAAGGTTTCCCCCATCGCACCTTAGGTGTGAGGGGGTGGGCCCTTGGGCCCACCAGCCTCTTCAAGGTCCCCATGGGCTTTAACCGCAGTGTGGGTGTTAGCAGCAACACTATCAGGGTTTTTGTTAATTTTTGCAGAAAGGGTCACATTGGCTTTTGCCTTCACTTTTTGTTTTCCCGACATTGGACGAATTTTTTGTAGTGTGGATAAGTTTGGTGCACCGTCGAGCAGGTCAAAAAAAAATTTCAGTTGAGATAGGTCCCAAATCAGCTTTGACCGGAGCTTGGGTGCAGCGATTGGGTGAGATCAAATCTCCCATTGGATCCTCAGATTGAGTGGCCACTCAGCATGGGCTTCCCAATCTGATTGGGTGGTGGATTCCTGAGTCGCTTCCACCGCAAAGGTCTCCATGTCCTCCTGGCGTTGTGAGTGTGGGATGGTGGTGGTGGCCTTGGCCGCTTCCTTGGCCGCAGCCCTAAAGGCCTGCTTGGCCTTCTTCCACTCCCGCGGGGAGATGGGCTTTACCAAAAGGTAGCGGCCTTGTGCTCCCCACGGGAAAGCCTCCTTGGTGCTTGCAGTTGGTTTGTAATGCACCTCTCCGCTGGCCATTGCCACTGAGGGGTTCTCTTGGAATGTGATGCCCTCCTTGATGGGGCATGTGTGTGCCTTATGGTCGAACGCGTCACAGTGGGTGCAAATGGCGGGCGTGCTATCCATGGTTACCCAGAATGGGTGGGTGGTATGCCCTGCGATGTCAATAAAGGTGGAGTTCGGGATCTGGGTTAGGTCCTTCGCGATCTCCTCAGTTTGGGTCAGAACTGCGATGGCTTTGCTGGTGCAAAGATGTGGCATCAGCGTGAAACGTTGCATTTCAAAGGATTGTATTTCGCCATATATGGTGAGACCATCTTTCAGGTGTTGCTCCAAAATGTCACGTTTTACCGTAGTAGGCAAAAAGTCAAACGTGAGGAAAATTTGGTTTGATTTTGTCCATCTGGTGCATTTGGTTTCAATGACATGTTGCCCTTTGGGGAGGTCAACCACTATGCGCACCGCTGCAGCCTCGTCTGCTGCTATTTTGCTTTCAAAACCTAGTTCCAGCCAACTGCGTGACATGGAGTGAGGTGCAACATACACTGCAGTTGGGAAAATTTTGTGTACATCTTCACAAAATTTTTCCCATAAGGCCATTTTTTGGATGTCTAGATTCACACAGACTCCTAATTCCACCAATGAAAGTGGCTGGGAGTGTGGCGTGTTGATGTACTGGTTGCATCATGCTTTCCACACAGTATCTCTGGGGAAATTGTGACCGCCAGTTTTTTGAGATTTTTGTCTATTCCGCCAGATTCTCTGGGGCATTTAGAACGTTTGAGGCCGCGGGCCTTCCGCCTGCTCCTCTTGCCTTGCTTGCCCAACTGCTCCCAGACATGGGCGCAGACTAATCTTCTCTGTGAGATTATCAAACTAGATTTAGTCTTGAATTGAATAGGTTTCAAAAGTGTTTGCAACGAGAAAGAAAAGTTTAGCAACAAATATTGTGAGATATGGTAATTTCATGCCCACATTCAAGGTGTAATAAAAAGTGTATTATCAGATTGGTTCACTTATTCCACTACCTGAAGAAGATCTGCAGTTTTTTAAAAAAATTATTTTATGGACAGTGTTGAGGAGTATATTAATTGAAGATACGCACTTAATAAAGCAACAGATGGAAAAATTATTGGTGAATTATTAGCATTATTCCATGAGCACAACTGTTTGGTCAGATATTTCAAATCTGCATTAGAGAATGCAAGAGTGGATGAGTTAAAAGTCATTATCAGTGCAGACAAAATGCCATCAAATGGGCATTAAAGATGCTTCAATGCTCCAATGGTCCCTGAAGTAGCAGCTGTTATTTTCAGAACAAAGTTTACCCAGCGAGATATTGTTATCAGCAGATGAGATCAAACCAAACAACATGTTGCTGAAACACACTGATTGTACAATGCACTTCAATATACAATACTGTTTCCACGAGGAGAGGGCAGATATCATCTCAAATTGTATTAAGCACATCCCATCACTGTAATGGATCAGGAGGCACCTGATCCATATATTGGTTCAGACAAAGTGGAGTCTTATCTGAGTGTGGCCCTGATCCAATGGGCATCGAACTAAGAAAGTTTTTAACTGGGCAAAATCGCCATCCCAAATCCAAATCACCTCCACAGAATGACGATTGGCTTACGTGGGGCATGGATGGTGATCTGGTGGGATGGCAAATTTTTGCTAACAATGTGGTGGTCAGGGATCAGAAGAGTCTAACTAAAAACAAAAGCTTATTCAATATTTGCAGTGCATTATTTAAGGGAAGACATGGCAGACCTGTAGGGCAGTTGAGTCTTCTACAAGGAATCTGGAAATAAAGAATTTGCTAGCTCAGATTATATTAATTTTATTTAGTAAATAGTCAGATCAAGGGGGTGGAAGGTGAGTCGATAGGGCTTATGGCTACCAACCAGAAGGTTGCGGGTTCAATTCCCGCCCTTTGCACATTGATCAGGGTGCCAGCCAAAGGAAGCTATTGGCGGTTAGTAGGTCTAATAACACGAAAACCTTACCCATGACATAACCAGAAAAATTTGAGTCCCAATCTGGAGGTGGAAAAACTTATTGACATAGTTGACCCTGTTCAGGTTTAATGTCATTTCTTTCTTTCTTTTGTTTCTTTCTTTTGGTAATGTCTGTCCCCTGGTCAGCTTGCCTCAGTTAAATAAAAAATAGTCAGATCAGATAAAAAGACATGAGCTCCGCCAGTGAGCTCAGTGTGGCGTTGGTGTCATTCTCGGCCCTTTCCTGGTCCCAGGCCCTGCTACTGATGTGCAGCGTCATGGGAACAATGGTACAGGAATACATGGCAATGCTGAGTCATGGAAGTCGGGTTTGAGGATGGGCCTCAGCAGGCCTGTACCTAGTATGGTCAGTAACATGACTCTTACTGCCTAATTCGTTCATTGCATATTGATGTGAACCTGCCCATTACATTAGATGCTTCTCTAATACTTTCTTGTCAGTTTTGTGGGGCCCTCAATAAGAGGAGGTGGTCCCAGGTGGGGAGGAATGGTACTGCCATGTGTTGATGGTAATGATGGTGAGCTTCTCGCTCATGTTTGTAATAAGAGAGGTGATTCAAGTGTGTGGTTCAAAACCTATTAGGATGGAGGAACGCCAAGGGGGATCTGCATCCCCAAAAGGTTGGGCAGCTTTGCCCATGGAAGCCTTAGAGAAAATCCACCAGTGTGTCGCGGATTTGTTTTCAGGAGCGGTTGGCTCAAGCAACAGGTGGGGAGACCCCTTTCTCATTACAGATCGTGAAAATTGTGGAGGCACTACCCCTGGAACTATCTGGGTGGGTGCAAGAGTTGGTTGAAGAGCAAGGACGCCTGCCAAGATCCATGGATGAGTGTGTGGACTGGATTGACCAGGAGGCCTGTCCAGATGAGGCGCAGGATGAGGCATGGTCAGCTCTGTTGACAGTTGGTCAGGGCTGAGGATCAAAGAATTTGGGCAGATTTTTTGGCCATTGGTGAAAGCAGCAAGAGTCTCAGATTTACAATCATCATGAATGTTCAGACAAGGGCTGAAAGTGGACATGTTGGCCACTATGGCCACTGCTAAAGTTCAGGGTTCATTGGTGGAAGAGATTGCTTTTGGTGATGCAAGTGAAAAAGCATTTGGCGTTGGCCCGGAACTGGAAAGAGGATTTGATGTCCCCAGGAAGGGTCCAGTCGCCCATCATTGCCAGCAGAGGATGAGGGGGTTGATGGGGCTCTCCATGAAATTTTGGGAATATTCATGGGGGGTCCCGTCAGGGTTGTGGTGAGGAGTCAGGAAGAACAGGCTAGAGATCCGGGAAGAGCTATAGTCCCCATCCTACTTTACCTGCAAATTTGCAATCTGAGAATGCTTCTAACATTAAACCTTATTCTTTGCTTTATCCTAGGTTATTTATTCCAGTTGAGTTATACTCACATGGTCAGACTGAGAAGGTGCTGGCTCTGGTGGATACAGGGGCTGAGGAAAATTATGTGGAGTTTGTCTTAGCAGAACGTTTGTAGTTGAAAATGAGAAGGGGTCCTGAGGTGGTGTTCGCCAATGTATTGAGAAGAGCCCCATTGTGGGTTCTGGAGCCCTTGATTGTCATTCAGCAGAACCCCTTTTGGTTGAAAAAGGGTTTCTGTGCGATCCAGAATCTGGCCCACCCCATGGTGTTGGGGTTGCAATGGTGGCATCGTTTCCAGCCACAGATTAAAGTGTTGCATAAAACAATTACCTTATCACCCCAGATTGGACCTCAGATGATGTGGAAGATGGAGGTTGGGGGTGATGTCCCAAGCAGATGCAGGAGCTTAGGGGGAATGCAGGAGGTAGAGCTCTCACCCAAATATAGCAACTTTGTTGACATATTTGGTCCCATCAGAAGTTCGCCTTTTTCCCCTACAGGTTCTTTTGCATTCTCATTTCAGTTCAAAGAGGGATTGGAGCTTCCCAGGGGATGTCCGGTCTAGGCTCTCAATGAATGGGCCAGGGAAGTATTGGAGAGCCATGTGGAGTCAATGTTGAACAAGGGTTTGATCAAGCCCTCTATGTCTCCAGTGGTGTCTCCTGTGTTGTTAGTACCAAAGGCGAGTGGCGATTTACGCCCATGTGCGGATTTCTGACGTTTAAATCTGGTCACGGAGCTGGATCTGTATACAATGCCCCTGTTGGAAGACATTCTTCCAATGGTTACCAGAAACATGATGTTTACAAATCTTGACCTCATGGATGCATTTAATCAGATTCCAGTGAGACTGGAGCATTAGCAATACACGGCGTTCAAGTGCCACCTGGGGGTGTACCAATATCATGTAATGCCATTCAGGCTGAGGAATGCTCCAGCGGTGTTCCAATGGATGATTGACCATGTCCTTGGGGGGATAATCAGATGATGCTGTGCCACTTACATGGACAATATTCTAGTGTTCTTGTGGTCCCAGGAGGAGCATATACAAGATGTTTGGGAAGCTCTGGGTTTATTGGCCAAATGTGTTTGAAATTGAAGCCCTCCAAGTGTGAGTTCAACTGGAGTTCAGTAACATTCCTTGGCAACGTGGTATTCCAGAACAGATTGGGGGGTGTTTGAATAAGCTTTGGGCAGTGCGGGCATGGAAGGCCCCCATGAATCAGATGGTGGTGCAAAGTTTTTTGGGAACATTGAACTTTCTTTTTCAGTTTGTGAAAATCTTTCCCAGACAGCCTTACCACTCACGCGTTTGACCCAGGATGTTCCATTTATATGGGGGAAGGAGGAAGCACGGGCGTTTGAGTTACTAAAGGGTAAGTTACTTACTGCACCTGTGCTGCCCCATCCAGATCCTGAGAAACTGTAAGTCCCAGGGAACGTCCTCTGGGCGTTGATCAGGCCATTTTTTTGTTTCTGATCAAGAAGGTACTGAGGAGGATGGACATACCCCTCGTTACTCAGGGCAATCTCGCTCACATGGTAGATGATGTCAAGAGAGTGTCTGTAACTCTCTCATTTCCAGCAAGGTGATGTGGGATGCAAACCCACATTGCTAGGGAACTAGACATTAAGAGAAAGGGAAAGGAGATACCTCAAACGGTGCCTGTGTCCAAAGTACCTCAGGCAAGGGTGTAGAGCGCAACATATAGTACCAGGTAAGTGAGGAACTTAACAGCTTGAGTGGACCCCAGAGGGGGGAATCCATAATCAAGTGTAACTTGGCATCAGGGGCTTGGGTGCCTTGATCTGGAGGGGACTATGGGCGGCCCAAGGGAGCACCTGGGATTTTGGTAAATTGCAATAAAAGGTAGTGGCCCACATAGTTGGAGACCTCCCCAAAGAGGTCTACCACCAAGTTCACCCAAGGAACCATAAGTAAAAAGTAAAATAACGGGTAATTTTACCTAAGAAAGTTGACCAACGAGGAATGTTGGTCGCAAAAACATATTTAAAGTGGGCCAGGGAAATTCAGGTTCTGTGGAAGTGCGCCCAAGCCTTGACACTCCAATAAACAGATGCTTCCATCCATCTTAATAAAATACACCAAAAGTGCCTTAACTTGAGTAATCAATTGAAGCCGTATTTTACCCAAACTTATAATTTCATAACTTGAACGGGATTTGAACCCTTGCTCTCCAATCAGCTGAATCAAACCATCTTTGTTTGTAATGTAAATCGTTCATTTCAGTGCCTGGGCCGAGATAAGAGGCTAGGCGTTTTGCACCCCATTAGTATCAACCTGGGCGTGCTTATCTTGCACCCAGCGTTGGTTTAAGGTGTGTTTCAGGTCAGGAAGAGCCTGAAGTTTCACCTTCTGAGACTCCTGTCGCCCAGCCTTATCCTTAGCATCAGTTCCCACTATCATTTCATCCAACCATGACAGATGAGCGCTGGGTAACAGCCCTTCCACTTTGGATCCCGCTTTCAGTACCCACACTCTCCTCAGCAGAACTGTTACAAGGAATTAGTGAAATCTGCGCTGAGATCACCAAAATGAAGTTTATTGCAACTAATTTGAGTGGCAATCAGCCTGATGCTCAGATTTCAAATGGCCAAAAAGTTATTAAGACTGATCTATTGGCTGGAATGTCCAACGGTTGTTATTCAGTTAACATGACAATTGAAAAAATCTCCCCCTCCCAAATCCATCAGGCATCACCCCCGATGGGCAGGTAATAGCATTGGACACCATCGACAAGGTTTTGAAGCTTCCTACTGGCAAATAAGGCGTTGCGCCTGATGCAATGCCACTGACCAAACAAATGGCCCAGCGACCGAGCATGGGTGGGTTGGGCGTTCCAAACCCATTCCCAACCAAATGGGTCCACCCATATGTGGGGTGGTCTTGGGGGTTCCCGCCACTCTCTGGGCCAAATGCCATTGCACCAACCATTGAAAATGTAGCTGAGCTTTAGTTTGAACGTTTGAGGTCAAACTGACAGCGACCTGGCCCACCACCAAATTTTGCGATGTCAGTTCCCAGGGAACTAACCTGCCCATTCCTGAATAATTTGCCGCTTAGGTCAAATTTGTGGGACCCAATTCCATCTTGTTTTCCCTCCAAATCAACTATTATTTAATCAGTTGCATCACACTGAGAAAATTGTTGGTCAATTCTACTTCCTTAGTTTTCCATTAAAAACAACCCTCCCCAAAATTCAGTTTTTACATGTTGAAAATTAAGCTGCCTTATCCGCTGACGCTCTTGTACCCCTTGGGGTTAATGTCCGTGTTCATCTGGCATTCTATTTTGTTCCTGTATGAGATTCTGGCTCACCAGCAGATATTGGTGGAACTCCCTTCCAGTTCCATATTTTTCATACCAGCAGCAGTGCCTCTGGCATTCTGGTTTGCCATTTGGGTGCTCTGGCATCTGCTGGCAGGCCAGTCTAATTCTTACTTGCTGTTTGCCTGACAGAAACCCTTCGTGGTCAAGATGGAGGATTTAAATTATGCTGTGGGGGTGTTATTGCTTCAGGAAGGGGAAGATGGGTTGTAGCATCCCGTGTGTTACTTCAGCCACAAGTTGCTCCTCACGGAAATGAACTACCTGATGTATGATAAGGAACTGTTGGCAGTGATGGCAGCCTTGCGTGAATGACAACATCACCTGCTCTATGCCTAGCATCCTTTTGTTATTTGAACAGACCACAAATCCTTGGAGTATTATCACCAACCCAGAAAGATGAACAAGCGATAAGCCAGATGGCATGTGGAGCTGGTCCGCAATAATTTCTGGGTGGAGTATAGACCTGGGGCTTCAAATGTCCTGGCAGATTGGTTGATCCAAGGTTGAGCTTTTGTGTATGAGAAGGGGAATTGGAGGAGTTCAACACAGCAATGATGATCTGATTGGACCAATTTGCAATGGTTGAAGATGGGGGTGAGTTGAGGGAGGAAGTTCATTGGAAGCAAAGGGAGCGCGCGGAGTTCGCTTGAAGGCTGAAATCTGAGATGATGGAGGGTCAGCCACACCGGTACCATGCAGATTTCATGAAAAGGGTTGGGGTGTTATACCACAAGTCGTGTGTATGGGTATTTAACCCATCATTATGATGGAAGGTAATCCGGGCTTCTCATGACCATCTGCTGGAGGGTCACCCGGGAGTATGGAAGACAATGGAATTGGTACAGTGGGAGTATTCGTGGCTGGGCCTTTTTAAGGATGTCCAGAAGTACGTGCAGGAGTGTTTGGTATGTGCAAAGTCAAAGCCATCAAGGAAGCCACCATTGGGTAAGTTGAATCCACTGCTGATACTGCAAACCCCTTGGAGTTTGATCAGTGTCAATTTCATAGTGGAACTTCTAAAGGTGCAGAGGAAGGACACGATTATGGTGTTTGTGGATAGACTTACCAAATACACTGAGTTCTTCCCATGCACTGGGAGTTTTTTGGTGAGGGATGTGGCAAAAGTTTTCATTGATGAGGTGTTTTCTTGACATGGATTACCTGAGGAGATCATTTCAGACTGTGGCCCACAATCCATTTCAAAATTATGGTCAAGTCTACTGGGGAGTTTAGAAATCAGGCCAGGACGGTCCTCAGCATACCATCCACAATCTGATGGTCAAACGGAGGAGGGCGAACCAGATACTTGAACAGTATCTGCAGTGCTACATGTCTGATCGACAGGATGTTTGGGTATCATGGGTCCATATGGCCCAGTTTGCTTACAACAACCACTATCAATCATTGATGGGAATGTCGCCATTTTTCATGAATCATGGACTGAACCCTAAATCAAATGAGGGATCTGCGGGTGGGGTATGTCAGGGGGCGGATGATATGATATGTACCATGTCAGAAATCAGAAAGACGCTATGGGGAAATTTGGAGCAGGCAATAGCTCAGCAGAAGCAGCAGGCAGATTGGCGGAGGGCGCCAGATCCAGTGTTTAAACCTGGGGACTGGGTTTTGATAGCGACTAAGAACTATGCCATCCCAGTCAAGAGTCATAAGCTGGGTCCAAAGTTTCTGGGCCCGTACCAGATCATCTGAGCTATTAATCAGGTCGCCTTTGAGTTGAGTTTGCCAGCGGGTTCCAGAGCCCATCTGGTGATTCATGCTTCCCAGCTACAGGCTTTCAGGGGTGAGGGGCCAGAGCGCCCTGGTCCGCTGAATCCTAAAGAAGGGAAATGCCAGAATATGAGGTGGAACGGATACTGGATGCCAAGTGGGTGAGAGGCCAACAGCAACTGCTGGTGAAGTGTAAGGGCTATCCAGTAGAGGAGGCAATATGGCAAACAATGGAGGACTGTGCGCAGTGCCCAGAGAAGGTCCAGGAGTTCTGGTCTTCACAGGGGAGTGATGTAACAGATCAGGAGGCACCTGATCTGTACATTGGTTCAGACCAAGTGGAATTTGATCTGAGTGTGGCCCTGATCCAATGGGCATCAAACTCGGCAAGTTTGGAACTGGGCAAAATCACCATCCCAAATCCAAATCACCTCTGCAGAATGATGATGGGCTTACACGGGGTGTGGATGGTGATCTGGTGGGATGGCAAATCTTTGCTAACAATGTGGTGGTCAGGGCTCAGAAGAGTCTAACTAAAATGAAAGCTTATTTGATATTTGCAGTGCATTATTTAAGGGAAGACATGGCAGCCCTGTAGGGCAGTTGCATCTTCTACAAGGAATCTGAAAATAAAGAATTTGCTAGCTCAGATTATATTGATTTTATTTGTAAAATATTCAGATTAAATCAAAAGGCATGAGCTCCAGCAGCAATCTCAGTGTGGCGTTGGCGTCATTCCCAGCCCTTTCCTGGTCTCAGGCCCTGCTACTGATGTGCAGCGTCATGGGAACAGTGGTATGAGAATATGTGGTAATGATGAGTCATGGCGGTCAGGTTTGGGGATGGGCCTCAGCAGGCCTGTACCTAGTATGGTCAGTAACATGGCCCTTACTGCCCAATTTGTCGTTGCATATTGGCGCAAACCCACCCGTTACAATCACAGGTGTTGCAACTATGAAAAATGTCAGTTGTATGGATTTTTATGCATATCATATCATGGTTCAAGCACAACAATCCAACTACATCCTGAAGTGTCATCAACTTTTCCAACAATTCATCATTGATATGTATTCTAATGCCAAAATCAAATGACTCAATTACATTTGTTACAATCAATTGAAGCTAAGATTTAAAGATTAATTATTTGCAAAGAAAATCACAAAGGATGGAAATGTTGCTAACATTGGACAAATGGTTATACTTCCAGCTCATATACTGGAACTCCAAGACACATGCATGAATATGCTCAAGGTGCTCTGACATATGTTTACAAATATGGATATCCAGATATTCTCATCACATTCACATGCAATCCACCTTGGACAGAAATCAAAGATTTACTTCTTCCTGACCAGCAACCATCCCATTGGCATGACCTCACAACAAGAGTTTTCAAACAAAAATTGATGTCTTTCATGGATCTCATCACTAAGAACCATATATACAGAAACTCGCTGCTGGATGTATTCCATTGAATGGCAGAAAAGAGGTCTACCACATGCTTATATATTAAATTAGTTAGTTGAGAAAATTGTTCTAACTAAAATTGACATACTATTACTGATGAGCTTCCCAATCCAAAAGAAGATCCAGAATTATTTCAAATTGTCAAAATAATATGATTTATGGACCATGTGGACTACACAACCAATATTTGCCATGCATGAAAATTGTAAAATGCAACAAAAAGTATCCAAATCAGCTGTTACCAGAAACACAAACTGGTAGCGATGGTTATCCATTGTACAAATGACAAAAACCAGATGATGGAGGACACACAACAACTATTAAGTTAATAACGTCTATTTTGAAATTGATAACTAATGGATTCCACCCTACTCTCCTATGCTTTTAAAATAATTCAATGCACATATCAACATATAGTCTTGCAATTCAGTTAAGTTAATCAAATAAATATGTAAATATGTTAATAAAGGCAGTTATATAGCAGTTTTTGGACTTACAAATCCCAATGCACCCATCAATGAAGTCAAACAATTTAAATGAGATGTTATATTAGCAGTAGTGAAGCTGTACGGCAAATTCTTGGTTTCAACATTCACGAATGCTTTCCTGATGTCATGCATCTTAGTGTTCACTTGGAAAATGGTCAACAAGTCTACTTCATGGAAGAGAACGCACCACCAGAGAGCTGCAGATCCAGCAAACACAACGTTGGCTGCTTTTTTCCAATTGTGTGTAACTAACAAATTTGCAAAAACGTTACTGTATCATGAAGTTCTGCACTATTACAGTTGAAATCAATTGATGAAGAAATTTTGCAGAAAAAATGAGGCGCCAGGTATTCTTTGATACCTGGCATATTTTCTACTGGCGCATCGGGATGAGTATATACTGTTCATCTGAACAATTCTGAATGCTACTATTTGCAAATGTTGCTTCACATGGTCAAAGTACCAGACCCATTTCAAGCAATCAAAACCACCAATGGTCAAATGTGTCAGATATATAGAAAAGCATGTTTAACACTTGGTTTTCTAATTAATGATCAACATTGGGACAACAAATTGGCAGAAGCATCTGAAACATCTCATGCTCACCAATTCAAACCCTGTTAATCATATTTTTGACAACCTGTGCGCCTTTTGATCCAAAAGATCTATGAGAAAAACACAAATAGAGTATGAGTGAAGATATACTTCTCTGAGCATGCAGAGACAACCACAGCCTGGAATACAGTATTTAGAATACATTTTTAATGAAGCACTGATATCACTTGAGGATATGTGCATGTCAATTAACAACAAAAATCTTAATCAGCTTGGGCTATTATCACTGGAATGTGACAGAAACAATGTTATTGATAGAAACGTATTGTGAGAAAAATGATACAATGTTGATGCGCTACAAGTTTATGTTGAGGCTCAGAAAAGGCTTTTAACAAATGACCAATGCCTTGCATATGACACAGTTATGGAGAATGTATGAGGCGCAAATGGTGGAATTCTTTTTCTTGATGCACCAGGAGGCACAAAAATATTTTTAATTTCATAATTGTCAAAAATTGAATAAAGCATAAAATTGCTTTGGCTGTGGCATCATTGGAGATTGCAGCAATGCTACTTGGTGGAGGATGCATGGCACATTCAGCTCTCAAGCTACCATTGAATTTAAATCTAGCTGCAGATTCTCTTTGCAACATTGAAAAAAATTATAAATGGCAACTGTATTGAAAACATGCCAACTTATTATTAAAGATAAATGCCATGTCCCATAAGAAAGGACTTGTGGCACTTTATTGTACTCTGCAAGATTTTCATTGAGATAAATGTCCAATGGGCAGAGCTCTGATACTGCTCACTGGTGATTTTTATCAAACTTTGCCTATCATTCCAAGATCAACACCAGCAGATGAGCTGAACATATGCCTGAAGAATTTGGCTCTCTAAAGACATGTGAAGAAAATTACACTGTTAACCAATATACATGTGTATTTACTTAGCCATGTTTCTGCACAAACATTTTTCAAGTAACTTTTAGATATGGATGATGGAAAACTTCCAGTTGATCATGAGACACAGGAGATATTGTTCTCATCAAACTTCTGTCAACATCTGTCATCAATTAAAGATCTTAAAAAGGTTTTTCCAAACATTGTCAACAACTTCAGGAATCACAATTAGCTTTGTGAGCAAGCTATCTTAGCTCCAAAAAATGATGATGTCAATTAAACCAATAAGTTTTAATTGAAAATCCTGGTGTGGTTATAGAATACAAATCCATTGACACAGTTACAGAAGAGAATCAAGCTATTTATTTTCCATTCAAATTTCTCAATTCATTGGAGCCTCCTGGAATACCACCACATATATTAACATGTTGAGTGCCATGAGAATTATCAAGGAAATCCCCATCAGGCCATGTGTGCTTCTTAGAAGTGCTGGTATTGCAGTATAGCAATGTGAAGCACACTACTAACAGATTGAAATTTACTCAATACAGCTGTGTAAATATATTAGGCCATTGTTTCCTATTGTAGTAGAAGATATTTACATTTAGAACAAAATGCTTATAGACATTCATTCAACATGTTATGCACCAAGTCTGTTTTGTCTTGTTTATTGTCTGGCCCAAAAGATAAGATTTCATCAAAATTAGCTCATGGCTGGGGTTCCTTTTATAAAAAAGCAATACAAACTTTTTAGAAATTGCCGCAGCCTGAATAAAAAGTCAGTTTCAGTCACTGGTGGTTGACACAGCCTAAATGGAAAGTTCTTTGTCAGCCACTGGTGACTGATGTGGCACTCAACATGTTAACCTTGAAAGTTGGCTTACCAATACTGCTCCTTTGGAATCTGAACCCACCAAAGTTGTGCAACGAAACCAGACTTTCCATGAAAAAACTGATGCCTGATATGATTAAAGCAACAATAATTAACATCAAATGTAAAGGAGAAGATGTGTTGATTCTGCGCATTCCAACAAATGTCACTGATTCACCCTTTATATTCAAATGACTACACTTTCCTATGCATCTTTCTTTTGCAATGAAAACCAACAATGCTCAAGGGCAATCACTGCACGTTGCCAGATTAAATTTAGAAAATTCATGTTTTTTGTATAGTCAACTATATGTTGCTTGCTCCATAGTAGAAAATCCAGAAACTCTGTAAATCTATACACCAAATCAGAAAACCAAAAATATTGTTTATTCAATTGCATTATGCTAGATGTCAGTATTAGTTTTAATTATTTTAAGTTGGTTCAATTATATAGCAAATGGAATAGTCAAAAATATTGTTCATTCACATGAATTATTCATAAAAAATTATTTACTTTATTATCTAGTATACCATTAAAAAAATAGAATTTTATCAGTATAAGTCATCTTTAATTTTTCAACATTTTTGCACAACACATTATAGATTCTAGAATACATACAGATTATCTATTTTATATAAATAAATATACAAATGCAGGATTTTACTTTTCTTTCTCATTGCAAACACTTTTGCAACCCATTCAATTCAAGACTAAATCTAGTTTGATAATCTCATAGAGGGGATTAGTCTGCGCCCATGTCTGGGAGCAGTTGGGCAAGCAAGGCAAGAGGAGCAGGTGGAAGGCCCGCGGCCTCTAATGTTCGAAAACGCCCCGGAGAATCCGGCGGAATAGAAAAAAATCTAAAAAAACTGGCAGTCACAATTTCCCCAGAGATACTTGCATGGCAAGCATGATGCAACCAGTACATCAATATGCCACATTCCCAGCCACTTTTGTCGGTGGAATTTGGAGTCCATGTGTATCTGGACATCCAAAAAATGGCCCTATGGGAAAAATTTTGTGAAGATGTACACAAAATTTTCCCGACCGTGGTGTACGTTGCACCTCACTCCGTGTCATGCAGTTGGCTGGACCTAGGTTTTGAAAGCAAAATAGCAGCAGACGAGGCTGCAGCGGTGCGTGTAGTGGTCGACCTCCCCGAAGGGCAACAGGTCATCAAAACTAAATGCACCAGATGGACAAAATCAAACCAAATTTTCCTCACATTTGACTTTTTGCCTACTACGGTAAAATGTGACATTTTGGAGCAACACCTGAAAGATGGTCTCACCATATATGGCAAAGTACAATCTTTTGAAATGCAACATTTCACGCTGATGCCACACCTGTGCACTGGCAAAGCCATCGCAGTTCTGACCCCAACTGAGGAGATTGCGAAGGACCTAACCCAGATCCCGCACTCCACCTTTATTGATATCACAGGGCACACCACCCACCCATTCCAGGTAACCGTGGACAGCGCGCCCCCCATTTGCACCCACTGTGACACGTTTGGCCATAAGGCACACGCGTGCCCCATTAAAGAGGGCGTTACATTCCAAGAGCACCCCTCGGCGGCCATGGCCAGCGGAGAGGCGCACTATGAACCAACCGCAAGCACCAAAGAGGCTTTCCCATGGGGAGCACAAGGCTGCTACCTATTGGTAAAGCCCATCTCCCTGCAGGAGTGGAAGAAGGCCAAGCAGGCCCATAGGGCCGCAGCCAAGGAAGCGGCCAAGGTCACCACCACCATCCCACACTCACAACGCCAGGAGGACATGGAGACCTTCACGGCGGAAGCAACCTGGGAATCCATCACCCAATCAGATTGGGAGGCCCAAGCTGAACGGGCCACTCAATCTGAGGATCTGATGGGAGATTTGATCTCACCCAATCAGTGCACCCAAGCCCCAGTTGAAACCAACTTGGGACCTATCCCAACCAAAAAAATTTTTTTTGCTCCACTCGACGGTGCACCAAACTTATCCGCACCGCAAAAAATTCATCTGACGTCAGGAAAACAAAAAGCGAAGGCCAAAGCCAACATGACTCTTTCCACAAAAATTAACAAAAACCCCGATAGCGTTGCTGCTAATACCCGCGCTGCTGTGAAAGCCTGTGGGGACCTGGAAGAGGCTGGTGGGCCAGGGGGCCCACCCCCTCGCACCTAAGGTGCA
Source organism: Massospora cicadina (assembly GCA_022478985.1). Taxonomy (NCBI): domain Eukaryota; kingdom Fungi; phylum Entomophthoromycota; class Entomophthoromycetes; order Entomophthorales; family Entomophthoraceae; genus Massospora; species Massospora cicadina. The sequence goes on from JAKSZP010015141.1 coordinate 41,006, forward strand.
ACTGGGGGAAACCTTCACTCTAGGGATGCTGAATATTGCTGGACTCAAGGCCTCCCCATCCTGGGCTAGGAAACTGAGTTT